>APFE030331065.1:28013-47226 GCA_000404065.3 Pinus taeda | reverse complement strand
GCAATTTATTAATAAAAGAATGAAAATTTACATAAGCTTCTCTCATGCACGGTTAACCTACAAATGACCCTCCATGCGTTTTAAATAGAATTCATGGACCAATCGGGTGTCAAGCCACGGATCGAGTGTCGGTAATACCGAGGAGAGGATGAACCGTCGGATCACTACATATCGTGACTGTCGGATTGTAAGTTACAAAATGTACAACGGTAAAGAAACACACTTTACCTAACTCTATACCTAACTCTATACTAGACCAAGTTGAACTTAAGTATTTCCTATGTGTCAGAATATCCTAACAATCATGTTCAAACCCATCTCTCCAACCAGTAGAATAACCAAAATTACATTCTTTCAAACTCAACGAAGGCATGAATGGGAACCTTGTAACAAAAAAATGCACTCCTTTATTTAGACACTATGAACTCCTAGAAGCAATGACATAGAGATTTATCTCTTCACCAGCGCACCAAGATGATGAACCATATGCCATATTAAACTTTGACAAGAAGAATTAACAAAAGGAGTAGCTTCAATCCTATCATATTCATGTCTTAGCATAAAAGTAATAACCCAAAGGATCTCCTTCAAACGCCATCAGTGCATATCAATGTAATAACGACACTGAGTGGCCAATTTCGCCTAGTATAAAAGGTGAACTTGAGTTCTCAATTAGATCCCCCATGCATCCATAAAAATTCTACAGGTCATGTATTTCCCCATGTCCAGTTGGCAGCTATATCTAACCTCCATGTAGATGAAAAGAGAATAATCCCAAATGTAGGAATTTGTTATCACTCAAATTTTCCTTAGAAGTTATGGGAAGAAGGAAAGGGGTCCAAGGTAACCACAAACCAATATTTTAAGTACAGAATCTAGCCAATCTGTACTCAGAGAGGGCTCTCTCTTTATGGTTTAGCTTTGTTTTATGGGATATTAGGCTAGTTATGAAAGCTTGGGGGGGGTTTGATTTTGTTTGGTGGTGGAATTCGAGAGCAGATGGATAGAACAAGGTATTTCACGCCATTGGGCTATGGAGTCAACTGAATGATGGCTAACTGGATCAGGTTGATTTAACAAAGGAGAAATTCACAGGGCAAGATAGCTAAACAAAAGACAAATGATAGCTTCAAATGGGTGAAATCGTCTTGAACGAGGAGGAAGGGAAACTAAGAATCCTTCCACAGGGTCCAAGATGAGGGAAAGTGGGTGCTCATTAACAAAAATCAATTAAGTATTCTTTGTTAAATGGTCACAATAATAAACTATG
Source organism: Pinus taeda (assembly GCA_000404065.3). Classification (NCBI taxonomy): domain Eukaryota; kingdom Viridiplantae; phylum Streptophyta; class Pinopsida; order Pinales; family Pinaceae; genus Pinus; species Pinus taeda. The sequence goes on along the minus strand of APFE030331065.1, from coordinate 45,956 downwards.
AAAGTAGGGAGCAATTAAAAATTCCCTACCTATAATAGCCTGGAATAAAAGATTAAGAAAATAAACAATTTTAAAGGCAGAATGCAATAAGCTCTTTCTGAAATATAACTTTTCGTTTATCATTCAGATATGGAACACATATGAATATTTATTAAACCAAAAAGATTGTAAAAACACAAGATATAGAATACTTATTTGTTTCTTGTTTGACACAGGTATCCTGTAAAAGTCCTTTGCTTTATTACTTTGTTCCAGCTAGCCATACAAAAGTTGTTCAACAACACTTCAATTCCAAAAGTAAATTGTCTATAGAAATGTCTAAGAATCCACACTCAGTACTTTGAATAAGGTAGTACTTATACAAAATTTACATCAAAATATCTCATAACTAAATGAGATTTATTCTAGGAAAATTAAATATCTATTTACATAAATATAGAGACAGATGGTCTCGAATATAGAAACAGAATATGAATTGATTGTTGTTGTCCTTGTTTTCATTGAAGGAGATGGAAGCAGGTTCTATGAATGTGCATGTTGTTGTCATGCTAGTAACTCTATGTTGGACATCTCATTTGTTCTTTTTAGCTGATACTCTTTCACCTGTATCTGATACTCTTTACCTGTTCACCATTGCTCACCCTTTTTACCAGACTTTACTGTGGTAAATTATTTCTATTTACCTCACTTTAGTCATGGTAATTTATAGGATGTCAGTCATGTTGGTCCACCAATCATATTTTGGTATTCTTGTCTTTGTCAGCTTCCTGTAGATTTCATTTTCTTCAGTATATTTCACAAAATTGCGTTGCACTGGGAATAGGTGCTTCACTTCATGTTTGATGAAGAAAAGGTTCTCTAAACCATCATAAAGCACTTTCCCTGTTGGTAATGCCTTGGCTGAGGATGAACTAGCCTGACTGTTAGCCTACTGATGTAATTTATTAATCTAATCAATCTGACCCATTAGCTGATCATTGATGACTAAAGGACTTGGGAGTCCTTTACTTTGTAAGATGTCAAACTTCCTCATGAACTCATCTATGTCCTCTTTCATACTTTGACATCTTCGTTCCAGGCCTTGCATCAGATTCCTTTTGGTCAACACTTTCTTTATGTCGAGGATAGTAGCAGTCCTATCCTCAATGTCTAATTGTTCTAACTGTTGCCTGTTTTTACTATTCAGAAAATTGATCAATCTGGTAGCTTCCTCAGGTTTCCTACCCAGCTCTTCTCTGGTTTTCTCAATCTCTTCAAGAGCAAGTTTCACTACATCTATCTGTTCAAAAGTGATTTGAATCGATGACCAAATATCATTGATGGAATCAATGATATTGGTCCACAATATTTTTCTAGTAGGTGTCAAAGGCTTTTCAAATTTAAGGTCTTTCTCCAGTGCTTTAATCTGTTGGGTTAAGCCTTTGTTTTTCCTTGTCTCTTCTGCATATTTGATTTTGGATATATCATATTTTTGTTCCAAAGTAGTGAATATTTCTTTCACTTTCTGAAGCTCTGTGACTTGGAGTTTCATCTCCTCCATGGACTTAATTAAGTCCTCTGTGCTTTGTGTTGGTGTACGTGTCTGTGATGTACCTATTGCTTCTATAGGTGTATCTGTTGCCAAATGAATTTTTGGTGCTAAAATAGTTGCCAGTGTAGAAGGGACTGTTGTTGAAACTACTGGCACTACAGTTTGAGGCTGTGTGGTCGACTCACTCTGCCCTGACTGCACTGCTTTCTCCAATTCATGCTCTATTTCCTTCAATTGTTCATTAAACTTAAGGACCAAGTCCATAAGTTCTTCTTCATTTTTTTTTCTATAACCTCAACAGCCTGAGGATGAATAAGTGATGGCAATTTCATTTGTTTTCTAAGTGCAACTATGTCTTCATTCTTTTTCTTAATTAAGCTTTTTGTTGCCTTAACATCTTTTGGGTCATGGCCCAACTCAATGATTAACTCCTCCAATGATTTTATTTTGTTGTCTTTTACTTGTGAGGAGGCCTTTTCTAGTTGCAATTGGGTAGTGATGTTTCTCAGTGAATTTTGCAACATATGTGCCATCATTTCCTTGCTAGTCAATGTAGAATATACCATCTCACCCGTTTGCTTGTGTAGTTCAATCTGGTCTATAGGGTGGATGTCTTTAGCCATGACTCCAAAGTCAGTTTTGAGATAATCTGCCAAGGATTTTGGCTGCAACATTGTGGGCTTTAGGAAACTCATTTGCATTTTGCCCTCTTTGATATCAAAGGCCGACATCAATCTGGTTTGGTTTATAGGGGCCATCTTTAAGTACTGAGCATAGGCTTGGGACTTCAGTTGCTCATTCTTTGTCTTGATTTATTTAAACTTCCCCTTTATATCTATAACTTTCTCAGAAGAAGACCTGAGAGATGAAACTTCTATGCTCTGTTGCCTTTCTAGTTCTTGCCTTTGGGAACTTGAAGGTGTCCCACCTGTTGGGAATGTGTGCAAACTATCTGTACCTCCCTTCCTCAAGCTCTCTATAGTTTTGTCTATGAACTCCTCCTATGAATAAGGATTCAACCTTTGCCTCTTAGCAAAGGTTTGATCTGTAGATATGCTAGAAGGGGTAGCTACTTCCATGTCTCTTTTCAAATTCTTTTCCTCATTCAGAGGAGTCTGCACTACTGGGGGATTTCCCGTGTTTGTAGGAGCTGGGTGTGTCTATGGTGGAGCTCTTTCTTCAAAGATTTCAGGCTGCTCTGATATCTCTGGTTGTTCTAATGCTTGTCATTGTCTTGTTTGCTCTAATGTAGGAACACTAGTTCCCTGGTTTTTTTCCTGTGATGGCTCTGCTGTGGGAGAACTAGTTTCCTGTGTGTGCCTTTGAGAAGTTTCTGTTGCCACCTGTTCAAAAGAGTCCAAGTCAAGTCTCTTCTCCAAATCTTTCATCACATTGTCAACCTCAACCTGATCACTATCATGTTCTATCAAAGTCCCTTCCCTCCATTCATTCAAATTTGCATACTGTTCTATCTCAGGGATTCTGTGATGGATATAGGGTGACAATTTATGTTTCAATCTTCTGTCACAAATGAAACCGTGAGGGTCATAAATCCAAGCAAAGATTTTCTTTAGTTTCATTGTTGTTTCTATGATTTCTTCTGCTTTTTTCCCTGCTTCTCTATTGTTGCACATAAATGGGCCTAAGTGGTCTTTTATCCTCAATTGGGCTTTCTTATTTGCCTTGGTGAAATGAATTTGGTCAGAGTCTAATATTTGCCTGTAATATTCCAGGGCAAACAATCTCATAGGGACATACTTAGGCAACTTGAAAGGAGGGAGCTCACAACCATAGATTCAGATCTCAGTGTGATTATGGTACAACTACTAGTCACCTATCTTGTACTACTTTGACAGTTGAAGGATTCTCTTGATATCATCACTGATTCTTGTGGGAGGATGTCCTCTCAGCATGGTGGTTACAGGATAGACAAATTGATCTATGAATTCATTATATGAATAGGGAGAAGTGTATGAGTGGTGGAAAATGGAAGTCTAGAAAATGACTAATCTAGGATTACCTCTGGTATCAAGCTTATTCACAGAGAATGGGAATTTGTCAGTTTGGTAATACAAGAAGAGGTGATACAAGATTGTGGAATACTTGAACACTCCCTCATTTTCCAATCTCATGAACTGATCATGGATTTTGTCAGCTATGAATGCAGCATAGTCATACTTGGCAGCAGGGGGTTGGCCAGGGGTGAAGATAGTCATATAAGAAAAGGTCATTTCATTCACATATTCATTGGTTATGAAACCAAGAATACAGGCAATCATGGTAATAATATCCCTCCCTAAGCTTGTAAAAGCACCTGCCATGTAGGGTGGAGGGTTTTCTAAAATGTATTGTTCTAACATGAAAGTTTGGCAAACTCTGGCAATCTCTGAGCTAGATAGTTTGGAAGATTTGTCAAGTAAATCAACAATAGACAGAGGGGTAAGATTTTGACTAGGTTGCAACTGCAATATTTCATTGATGGAGTTTGTTGTAATGGTAAAAAGGATTTGTTGGTTGGGGGACATTACAGCTCTAAGATTAGGGTTATAATTGGCATGGCACTGATAAATAATGTCTGGGAAAATGTGCACAGAAGGAAATTGGTAATTTGGGAGATTTGATTCCCACAGACCAATATTATCAGCATTATTGAGGTAAAGATCCTGGTATTTACAATGTAGTCTCAAGGGGGAGTCATCAAATGTGAGGTCTTTGATTTGGAAGTCCCTATCAGCTAAGGGAAGGTGGTCTAAGTTCTTGTGAGGAGTAGAGACTAGAGCCACATTAAGGGCCGTGGGGGTTTCCATTTCTAGTTCTTGTGGATTTAGAAATGAAAATGGGGCTTTTTGAGTGAAAAATGTGTAACAGAGGTCCTGGGAGTCTTTGATTTTAAGCCTTGCAATTAAATTACCCTGGAATTTTGGGTTTCAATGTAATTTGCAGAGGAATTTTAGTATTTAAGAGGGTTTCTGGGAGGAAAATTGGTAAATACCTCTTTTTGGGTCACTGAGTATGTTTTTCACATCCGCAGGAGGCACAAAGTGGACTAAAGCAGAGTTGAACGGTAGCGTTGAAGGCTGTTGGCGGTTGGGCGAGAAGCTGGTCGATTTTCTACGTACTGGCTGCATGCATGAGTTTTTCAGAATGAAGGACAAAAAATGGATTAACTTTGATTTTTTATGCAAAGTCAAATTTTTTGGTGGGTTTTGTGACACAGATAGGTGACGTCAGTGAGGGTGACTTGACTTTTTGTCGTTAGCGAGATGAGGTAAGTTGGTTTCATCACATTGCTTATGGAGGGTAAGTGGTATTTGGGGGGAGCCGCGCGATTCCATTCGACACGTAGCATTGGCACTGTTCATAAAACCGCTCACATCACGCGCTAAAGGTTGACGAAAAAGCCTGCTTGATATGATCGAGGGCCATCAGATCTGAAGGATCTGATCAGATGGTAATCGAGGCAATGACATGACTAATGTATAACAAGGGCGGGCCCGATATTAATTAAAAGAATTAATCATATCAGGGGCGATTTGATTGGTCGCTGAGTTATTAATTAGTCCTGATGACTTAATCAGTTCTCATTAGCATGGCGGGGAGGTCAGGTTCTTAATTAACTATAGATTAGCTAATTAATCCAGTTTATTATTTGATTTACGGTTCTATTTAACCATCAGTGTGGGATATGTAAAAATTTGGGGTTTTGTATAATATAATAATACAGGCGTGGGTAATGTTGTTTTATTCGGGAATTACATAATAATAACATTAGTGGTTAATATGACCAAATGAATGGGAAAGCGCCAAGTCTAATGTTTTCCGAAAGTGTTTCATCATTCAACATATTAACTTAGGCTAAAATGTATAAAAGAGTTTTTATGAGGAATTATTTCAATTTACCGAAGTAAAATAGGATTTTACTTAGGAAAAATTTTATCCAAGTAATGAGTGATTTTATGGGGGGGTAATGTTGATGAAGGGGATTTAAGTACTTTAGGTATTTCAAATTATTAGGCCGAAGGCCCGGTCCCTCCAAAATCAGAGAAATGCTCTGAGCCCCTTTCACTTGTTTATAGGTGTCTTTAGCACTTAGGGAAATTAGTGAATTTTTAGGGGAAATGAGTAGGGAAATTAATTAATTTGACTTTGAATGTTGATGTGCCTTCCATGTGATACATGCTTTGTCCAAGTGATGAAAGCAAAAGATTTAAGAATTTAAACTTAACATTCACCACACATTTATTCTACAACCATCATCTACTTACCCTACCTACTTTATCCTAGCATTTTCACTTCTTTATTAGGGTGCACTTGAACTGGCAAACCCTTATCAGACTTTCTTTTCTTTTACATAGTGATACCTCTCTAAATCTACACCCAAGGGCTCAGATTAAACTGTTGAGCTCCTTTTATTCACTCTGCCTATGTACTTATCTACCAAGATTAAATTATTTGGTTAGATCTTTATTCTCTATATCTAAAAGATGAAATTGAAAACATGGAATAACCAAGATGAAGCTATTTGGTTACCATGGATTGTGGCATAGGTAACAAGTTGCACACAATCTTTTGTTATGCATAAAGTAAATAGTAGTGGCATTTAGACTTGCACACTTTCATGGTCTTTTCTTTTCTTTTGGAGTTCATTTTCTTTCATTTTTTGACCTTTTCCTTATTCTTTTTACCCTTTTACTCTTTTTCTAGGGTATACCCTTTTTACATTTTTTTATTTTTCATAAATATGGAAAATATTTGCAACAAGTAAAGTTATGAACATATTTCAAAATTAAACCAAGTTAATCATGATATATGACACCTATTGGTATAGGGGCATAACAGTGTCTCCACTTGGGGATGGATTTTCCCCGTGGAAATTCAAGAACAGTAGATCAGTGGCCTCTGAATGACTTTGACTGTGCTCTGCAATCTTCCTTTTCCTTGCTGCTTTATTTGTATGTATGACAGTAATGATTCTGAAGCTTAGGGCCTTCTCTTTGGGCTCCAACTCCACAATCTTACCATCCAATCAACACTGGACATTACAAAGGATATAATATATACAGTTAAGAACATGGTAATATTAGTAACTAGGATCAAAGTAATACTTTAACATCTAAACATTGACTGGTCCTCCTTCCACTTCTATACCATCTAACTCTTTGAGAAAATATGCATTGTTTCCTTTGAAAGAAAATATGATATATGGTCCTTTCCATAGGAAGTCAAACTTCCCATGTTTTCCTTTGTCTTCTCTTCTTGAATCCCATCTCAACACTTTGTCTCCAAGGTAGAAATATTCTGCCTTGGTCCTTCTGTCAAAGATCTTCTTGAGTTTTTCCTACAGTACTTGGGACCTTTGGTACACTTCCTCCCTGGTTTGTTGCAAATGGATAGTCTGGTTTATCCTTCTATGTATATCATTTGGTTCCACTTGAGCTTCTTGCAATAATTTCATAACAAGAATCCTTAAAGATGAGGGAAAAACAACCTCCATGCCATATACAAGTTCATAGGGACTGGTTCCAATGGATTTTTTGGTTGTAAGCCTGTCTGCCCACAAAACATTTATCAATTTTTTTTCCAAGTTTTCTTATTTTCTTCTAACAATTTTTTGATAATATTGATGAAACTTTTATTAGAAGATTCTGCAAGTCCATTCCCTTGAGGATAGTAAGAAGTGGAATGGCCGAGTGTTATGTGATATTTGTGACAGAAGGTAATCATTTTCTTTGACTTGAAGACTACAACATTATCAGTAATGATTTTAGTGGGACAACCAATCTGGATAAAATATTTACCTCTAGAAATCCTATGATGACAGTGTCTGTGGCTTGTCTGGAGGGAATGGCTTCTATCCATTTTGTAAAATAGTCAGTTGCAGTGAGTATCCATTTGTGTTGACCAGAAGAGGGTGGATGAATTTCCCCAATGAAGTCGAGACCCCATTGTTGAAAAGGTTTCTCAGTGGAAATAGGCTTCAAGGGTAAAGGTAACAATTTTCTTTTTCCTTCAAATATTTTGCATTTGTGGCAAGAAGTTACGAATTTCTTCACATCTGCAAACAAGGTTGGCCAATAGAATCCAGCCCTTAGGATTTTGTCAGTAGTTGACTTCCAATAGAGATGTCCACCACAGTCCCCTGCATGAAATTCTTGGAGAGCCTTGTTAGCTTCATCTTTTAATAAAAAATTCAACAAAATTCCTTCATGATTTTTCCAAAAAAGAGTATTATCTAAGATGCAAAACTTTGAAGACTTCATTTTCAAAAACCTATTCTTGGTTTTGGATAACCCTGGAGGAGCCTGCAATCTTTGTAAAACATAAACTATATCAGCATACCAGGGTGAATCTGAAAAGGCCTGGCTGATCTATGGAGTCGCCATCTCCTGCTTGTTATCCAGCTCTGCAATGAGATTTATGTCTAGGGCTTGACAATTAGTTTCTACAATGAGTTTGGCCAATCCCTAACCTTTAATTAGCTTGGTAGGTTTTATCTCTATATCATACTCTAAGATAATAGCTATCCATTTTCCTCTTTTTCCATCAACTCCACCCTGAGTTAGGATGTCTTTGACTACTGCGTTAGGAACATAAGCTATTACATGTGAATACAATATATAGACTCTGAAATCTTTAAGGGCTTTTACTAATGCAAAAGCTTGTTTCTCCATTATTTTGTGTTTTAATGATGCATCTTTGAGAGCTTTACTAAAAAAGGCTATTGGTTTTTCACATCCTTGATCATCCTTTTGTAGTAAAACTGCAGCTATGGTGTGTTCTGATGCAAAGGAAAAAATGATGAAGTCTCTATCAAATTGTGGGCTTGTGAGGACTGGTGTTCTAGTTAAGGCCATTTTGATTTCTTCAAATCATTGCTTAGCCTTAACTGTCCATTTGATGCTTGAATCCTTTTTTAGCATGTTATTTAATGATCTAATGGGTTCAGCTAAGTTAGAAATGAATCTCCTTAAAAAATTTATCTTCCCTAGGAAGGCCTGAAGTTCTTTAAGGTTTCTTGGATGGGGTATCTGTAAAATATCTTCAATTCTGGAAGGATCAATTTGAATGCCATCCTTGGAAATGATGTGACCTAAAAGTTTTCCTTCTTCCAGACCCAATAAAGACTTCTTTGGATTCAAAGAAATGCCATACTTTCTACACTTAAAAAAACTTGCCTGAGATGCTCCAAGTGCTACTGATCTGATTTAGAAAAATGGTGAGATTATCAAGATATATAACAAGAAAATTGTGAATTTCTTTGGCAAAGTCAATGTCCATTGCTCTTTGAAAAGTAGCTCTTGTGTTTTTTAGTCCAAATGGCATTTTGATGTACATGAAAGTACCCCATGGGGTTGTAAAAGTAGTTTTCTCTTGGTCATTAGGATGAACGAAGATTTGGTTATAACCTGAAAACCCATCTAAAAGTGAAATTCTAGAATAACCCACTACCCTTTGTAAAATATGATCCATTTTGGGTAAAGGATAGTTATCTTTAAGAGAGACCTTATTTACATTTCTCAGGTCAACACATAACCTTATTTCCCCTGTTTTCTTCCTAGTAGGTACCAAGTTAGACACCCATTCTGAAAATCTAACAGGGGCAATAATCCCTGCTTCATACATGCGTTTGATTTCTTTCTCAATTGATGGTAATAACACAGGGTTAATTCTTCTGAGTTTTTGTTTAAAGGGCTTTTGATTTTCTTTCAGAGGTATGGTATTCTAAATGATAGAGGTGTCATATGACTTCAAATCTTCGTAACTCCAGGCAAAGACATCCTAGAATTCCCTCATAAGTTCAACATACTTTAGCTTCTAATCAGGAGGTAAATATTTTGACAATTTTATTAGTTTGGGATTATCATGTGTTCCTAAGTTATACTCCTCAATATTTGCTTTTAATGGCTCCATTTTAGGTTTATTTGGAATGTCATTAGAGTCAAACAAATCTTCTAGAGGAGTCAATACTTTGGGTAAATTATTGTCCTTTAGATTTGTAACCTCTGTTGCTTCTTCAATTATCTCATCGAGGTCCATTTGTTTCAAGTTTTGAATTTCTTCTTGTGTGAATTTTGTAGGATGAAGCATATTTATTGAGTCCTCTTCTGAAATGTTAATTTCTACATCATTTATTTGATTAGAACTAGTAATTGTATCAACATCTATGTTAATATTAGAAAACTCTTCATCTAAAGTTAGAAAATTATTGATCTTCTTATCACTATCAAAAACCTTCTAGTTCTTAAGATTATCAGGAATGGCTAGTCTATGCCTAATCTCAGCAATATACTGATGATTAGGTTGAAAAGGCAATTTGTAGGTGTTGGCAAACATGGCCATGCTGTGGGCTTCCATGTTGTGTTTTCTAGGAATAGTTGCAAGTTGGGTTTCCAAAAAAATGTTGAGGATTTCTATGACAGTTCCTCTATAATATCCTAGTCCACGATCCCTGGTTAAGTAAGTTCCTTTAATCTGTTTAACTATTAATTCTGAATCTCTAATGATGGACACCCTTATAGCTCCTAATCTTTTAACAAGTTTAAGACCTAACAAGAGAGCCTCATATTCTGCCATATTATTGGTGCATCTAAAGTTTAATCTGTAGGCATGGCCTTCAACATGATCATTTTCTAAATTGTACACCCAAACTCTTGCTCCTACTCCTAGTTTATTTACCAAGCCATCAAATTCTAAAATCCAAAGGATTTCATGTTCATAATTTGTATTTGGAGTAGTGGGAACTTGTTTAACCATGGCATTTGGGTTTTCATTGTCATCTGACTTTTCTTTGTTATTTGATATTTCCTAAATATGAACAGTCGATTTTTCTCTTTCAATTTATTTTGGTTCTACTGCTAAAACATCTAAAGTATTTGAAGGATTGCCTTCTGCATTGTAAAGAATGAAAGAATCCATATCAGAGTGTACTGAGTAGATGGGGAAATTTTGGGGTTTTTCCTGACCACTTACTACATATTTCATCAATGTTTCTCTATATAGTTTCTTGGGTTGTCCAAAAGCCGATATAGTGGCATATGATATATCTAGTTGAAGAGATCCCTAAAGCTTAGCACCCCAGGATCTGGACAACAACATGCCATATTTGGGTGGTATATTTGCTACCACTATGTCCATTAAAATTGTTTTTGTAGGGTATTGAACCAATGAAACACATAGGTCTTTTATCAATCCTAAACATCTCACTTGACTAGAGTCAAAAGAAAACAAATCTTTGTATGGTCTAGTGATGTCTAGGTTTAGCTTTTCCATGACAGACTGGGGCATGAGATTATGAGATGCACCGGAGTCAAACATGGCATTATGAAGAATGTTATCATGTATATTTAGGCTAACATAGAAGGGAGGGATTCCTCCTTCCAATGGTTTCCCATTCACTTCTGGGCCAAATATTAACTTTAGTTGATCATCAAAAAGATTAGCTGAATCTTCAATTCCAGTAATTTTTAGTGATCTATTGATTTGAGTTCGGTAGGCAACATGTCTGGCTAATTCAGATAATGGGATAGAAATTTTTAGCTTGCCTAATTCTGTTTCCAGATTAAAGGGTTTTTCTATTTGGGCTTTTGGATTTCGAGTAGCAGTGTTTTCTCTGTTTTCCATGTTTTTTACGTCTTTTTCATTTTCAGGATTAGAGTTATGATTTGCTAATTTTCTAAGATCAACCTTTGGAGGTTCTTCCACTGTTTCCTTGGAAGGAAGAGAAGTGGAACTCTGTTCATTATGTGGTTGATTGTCAGAAACATCTTCAATTATGGGGCCGGAAGGATTAGTGTTTGGTCTAGAAAGAATTTGCAAAGGTTTGGTTATTATATTACTTTTTTTGGGCTGATTTGGGACTATTTTCTTGCTTGGTTTAGGGACATCAATTCTCCTACCTCTTAGATTGTATTGCTTGTGCACATCAAAGATGGATGAGTCATATCCTTGCCTAGAGTCAAACGATTCTCTTGATTTGGTTTGGAACTGTTTAAGTATGTGGACTTCTTGATCATCTTGGGATAAGAAAACTTCTCCTTCATCATCAAGCCCCATCAAATTGATTCGAGTGTCTTATTCTAGGCCTTCAGAGTGAGAAGATTCTGCATAGTTCTCCTGGAAAGGGGGTCTAATGTTTTGGTCAGGACCATTCTTTCTAGTGTTTTGGTTTTGATTTTTTTTGAAATTAGGATTTCTCCCTGCACTAGCTTGCTGGCTATCCCAAGGAGATTTTATTTCAATCGTCTCCACTCTATCTCCTAGTCTATCCATTCCTTTAATTATGGCATCTAGTTTTTGTTCAAAGGGTGAGCTTTCTTCTTTTAATAGTAACCTCCTTTCACTCCTGGCCTTGGATCTTTTGGATAGCAGGTTGGCTTCAACACTGATTGCTATGCTTTGCATATCTTCCAAAGTAGGGGGTTTTCATTCTCTCAGCTGGAAAGCCATATCAGAATCAAATCCATCTGGGAATTTGATTAAGGCTAAACCAGGTGGGGGCATAAGATCTAGTGGAATGGCACTATAGACACTGTTAAATCTAGTGCAATAGTCTTGGACAGTTTCATGGGGTCTTATTTTTAGGTTCTCGCATTCAGATAAAATATGAAGGGGATCTTTCCTTTTCTCCCACCTGTTCAAGAATTGTTGATAGAGGGTGCTTAGGCTATCTATACTATTGGGTGTTAAGGCTCTAAACTAGGTTCTAATGTCTCCAGAAAGACTTTGAACAAATATTCTCATTTGCACATCAGCAATGTCTATTTCATAAATTTCAAAATAATCAGTCATCTTCATGGTGTGTTGCTGGGTTGTATAGGTTCTAGTGCCATCAAAGGTGGTGATCTTACTTTGGTATTCCTGGGGCATGGAACCTAAATTGGCTGGTAATACCAAGGGAGCACATCTATTAGCCATTGCTACTAGTAGTGTTGAAACAAAGGCTGGAGTTGGGGTAACAGTGGATGTTTGAGTTGTGGATGGAAAGCTAGGGGTAATGGTCAGATGTGGAGTGGTCTGAGGTTGAGAGAAATGAGGGAAAGATGGTGAACTTGCAGAAATAGAAGTAACTACAAAAAGATTAGGGGTTTCTTTAGTGGTAAGGTCAGATTGAGGTGAGTTTTGTAAATATTGGTCAATTGACAAATTAGCTCTTTGGATTTCGAGTTCTTTGATAAACTTTGGATCTTGGACTAGGTCTATTAATTCAGAGTCGGATGAAGTCCAAAACAAAGAGGTTTTAAAGTACTCATCAAAGGGTAGGTCTTCTAGGTAAAGCCACTTGACAGGACAATATTGGGATCTGAATATGGGTCAAGGGCTAACAGAACTTTCCTGTATTCTAAGAATTCTGGGGATTAGATTGGGGTTCTCAATCACAGGTGGTGGATTAGGGTCAGGATTAGCCCTAGTGTACTGAGTTCTTTTTGAAGCCAGATTTCAGGTTTTTTGTTTTGCAATTTCTTATAAAGACATCAAAATAACTTCTATGAATTCTTTAAGATGCTTAGAATCAAAATTTGTGTTTCTTAAAGATTTGTTTTGACTGAGGAATGTTCTTTCTCTAGTGGAGTCGCCACTATGTTATCACTCAGATTTTCCTTAGAAGTTATGGGAAGAAGGAAAGGGGTCTGAGGTAACCACAAACCAATCTTTTAAGTACAAAATCTAGCTAATCTTTACTCGGAGAGGGATCTCTCTTTATGATTTAGCTTTGTTTTATGGGATATTAGGCTAGTTATGAAAGCTTGGGGGGTTTTGATTTTGTTTGGTGGCGGAATTTGGGAGCAGATGGATAGAACAAGGTATTTCAGGCCATTGGGCTGTGGAGTCAACTGAATGATGGCTTAACTGGATTAGGTTGATTTAACAAAGGAGAAATTCACCGGGGAAGATAGCTAAACAAAAGACAAATGATAGCTTCAAATGGGTGAAATGGTCTTGAACAAGGAGGAAGGGAAACTAAGAATCCTTCAACAGGGTCCAAGATGAGGGAAAATGGGTGCTCATTAACAAAAAACAATTAAGTATTCTTCGTGAAATGGTCACAATGATAAACTATGAAAGCAGGGAGCAATTAAGAATTCCCTACCTATAATATCCTGGTAGAAAAAATTAAGAAAATAAACGATTTTAAAGATAGAATGGAGTAAAGCTCTTTTTGAAATATAACTTTTTGTTTATCATTCAAATATGAAACACATATGAATATTTATTAAACCGGAAAAACTGTAAAAACACAAGATATAGAATACTTATTTGTTTCTCGTTTGACACAGGTATCCTGTAAAAGTCCTTTGCTTTATTACTTTGTTCCAGCCAGCCATACAAAATATGTTCAACAACACTTCAATTCCAAAAGTAAATTGTCTATATAAATGTCTAAGAATCCACACTCAGTGCTTCGAATAAGGAAGTACATATACAAAATTTACATCAAAATATCTCATAACTAAATGAGATTTATTCTAGGAAAATTAAATATCTATTTACATTAATATAGAAACATAATATGAATTGATTGTTTCTGTCCCTGTTTTCATTGAAGGAGCTGGAAGTAGGTCCTATGAATGTGCATCTTGCTATCGTGCTAGTAACTCTCTGCTGGACATCTGATTTGATCTTTTTAGCTAATACTCTTATACTTGTATCTTATACTCTTTACCTGTTCACCATTGTTCACCCTTTTTACCAGACTTTACTGTGGTAAATTATTTCTATTTACCTCACTTTAGTCATGGTAATTTATAGGATGTCAGTCATGTTGGTCCACCAATCATCTTTTGGTATTCTTGTCTTTTTCAACTTCATGTAGATTTCATCTGCTTCAGTATATTTCACAAAATTGGGTTGCACTGGGAATAGGTGGTTCACTTTATGTTCGATGAAGAAAAGGTTCTCTAAACCATCATAAGGCACATTTCCTATTGGTAATGCCTTGGTTGAAGATGAACTAGCCTGACTGTTAGCCTGCTGATGTAATTTATTAATGTAATCAATATGAACTATTAGCTTATCATTGATCACTAAAGGGCTTGGGACTCCTTTACTTTGTAAGATGTCAAACTTCCTCATGAACTCATCTATTTCCTCTTGCATATTTTGACATCTTCGTTCCAGGCCTTGCATCAGATTCCTTTTGGTCGACACTTTCTTTATTTCGAGGATAGTAGTAGTCTTATCCTCAATGTCTAATTGTTCTAACTGTTTGCCTGTTTTTATTGTTCAGAAAATTGATCAAGCTGGTAGCTTCCTCAGGTTTCCTTCCTAGCTCTTCTTTGGTTTTCTCAATCTCTTCAAGAGCAAGTTTCACTAAATCAATCTATTAAAAAATGATTTGAATTGATGACCAAATATCATTGATGGAATCAATGATATTGGTCCACAGTATTTTTCTAATATCTGTCAAAGGATTTTGAAATGTAAGGTCTTTCTCCAATGCTTTAATCTGTTGGGTTAAGCCTTTGTTTTTCCTTGTCTCTTTTGCATAATTGATTTTCGATATATCATATTTTTATTCCAAAGTAGTGAATTTTTCTTTCACTTTCTACAACGCTGTGACTTGGAGTTTCATCTCCTCCATGGACTTAATTAAGTCCTCTATGCTCTGTGTTGGTGTACCTGTTTGTGATGTACCTGTTGCTTCTATAGTTGCAGTTGCTGCCAAATGAATGTTTGGTGCTAAAACAGTTGCCAGTGTAGAAGGGACTGTTGTTGAAACTACTGGCACTACAGTTTGAGGTTGTGTGGTCAACTCACTTTGCCTTGACTACACTGCTTTCTCCAATTCATGCTCAGTTTCCTTTAATTTCTCATTTAACTTAGGACCAAGTCCATAAGTTCTTCATTTTTCTTTTCTATAAGCTCAACAGTCTGAGGATGAATGAGTGATGGCAATTTCAATTGTTTTCTAAGTGTATCTATGTCTTCATTATTTTTCTTAATTAAGCTTTTTGTTGCATTAACATCTTTTGGGTCATGGCCCAAATCAATGATTAACTCATCCAATGATTTGATTCTATTGTCTTTTGCCTGTGAGGAGGCCTTTTCTAGTTGCAATTGGGCAGTAGTGTTGCTCAGTGAATTTCGCAACCTATGTGCCATCATTTCCTTGCTAGTTAGTGTAGAATATACCATCTCACCCATTTGCTTGTGTAATTCAATCTAGTCTATAGGGTGGATGTCTTTAGCCATGAATTCAAAGTTAGTTTTGAGATAATCTTCCAAGGATTTTGGCTACAACACTGTGGGCTTCAAGAAACTCATTTTCATTTTGCCCTCTTTGATGTCAAAGGTTGACATCAATCTGGTTTGGTTTTTAGGGGCCATCTTTAAGTACTGAGCATATGCTTGGGCCTTCAGTTGCTCATTATTTGTCTTGATTTCTTTAAACTTCCCCTTTATATCTATAACTTTATCAGAAGAAGACCTGAGAGATGAAATTTCTATGCTCTGTTGCCTTTCTAGTTCTTGCCTTTGGGAACTCGAAGGTGTCCCACCTGTTGGAAATGTGTGCAAACTATCTGTACCTTCTTTCCTTAATCTCTCTGTAGTTTTGTTTATGAACTCCTCCTATGAATAAGGATTCAACCTTTGCCTCTTAGAAAAGGTTTGATCTGTAGGTCTGCTAGAAGGGGTAGCTACTTCCCTGTCTCTTTTCAAATTCTTTTCCTCATTCAGAGGAGTCTGCACTACTGGGGGATTTCTCGTGTTTGTAGGAGCAGGGTGTGTCTATGGTGGAGCTCTTTCTTCAGAGATTTCAGGCTGCGCTGATACCTCTAGCTGTTCTAATGCTTGTGGTTTTCTTGTTTGTTTTGATGTAGGAACACTAGTTCCCTGGTTTTGTTCCTGTGATGGCTCTGCTGTGGGAGCACTAGTTTTTTGTGTGTGCCTTTAAGAAGTTTCTGCTGCCACCTGTTCAAAAGAGTCCAGGTCAAGTCTCTTCTCCAAATCTGTCATCACATTGTCAAACTCAACCTGATCACTATCCTATTCTATCAAAGTCCCTTCCCTCCATTCACTCAAATTTGCATATTGTTCTATCTCAGGGATTCTGTGATGGATATAGGGTGACAATTTATGTTTCAATCTTCTGTCATAAATGAAACTGTGAGGGTCACAATCCAAGCAAAGATTTTCTTTAGTTTCATTGTTGTTTCTATGATTTCTTCTGCTTTTTTCCCTGCTTCTCTATTGTTGCACATAAATGGGCCTAAGTGGTCTTTGATCCTCAATTGGGCTTTCTTCTTTGCCTTGGTGAAATGAATTTGGTCAGAGCCTAATATTTGTCTGTGATATTCTAGGGAAAACAATCTCACAGGGACATACTTAGGTGCTTGAAAGGAAGGAGCTCACAACCATAGATTCGGATCTCAGTGTGATTCAGGTACAAGTACCAGTCACCTATCTTGTACTACTTTGACAGTTGAAGAATTCTCTCGATATCATCACTGATTCTTGGGGGACGATGTCCTGTTTGCATGGTGGTTACAGGATAGACAAATTGATCTATGAATTCATTGTATGAATAGGGAGAAGTGTATGAGTAGTGGAAGATGGAAGTCCAAAAAATGACTGATCTGGAATTACCTCTGGTATCAAGCTTATTGACAGAGAATGGGAATTTGTCAGTTTGGTAATACAAGAAGAGGTGATACAAAATTGTGGAATACTTGAACACTCTCTCATTTTCCAATCTCATGAACTAATCATGGATTTTGTTAGCTATGAATGCAGCATAGTCATACTTGGCAGCAGGGGGTTGGCCAGGGGTGAAGATAGTCATATAAGAAAAGGTCATTTCATCCACATATTCATTGGTTGTGAAACGAAGAATACAGGCAATCATGGTAATAATATCCCTCCCTAAGCTTGTAAAAGCACCTGTCATGTAGGGTGGAGGGTTTTCTAAAATGTATTGTTCTAACATGAAAGTTTGGCAATCTCTGGCGATCTTTGAGCTGGATAGTTTTGAAGATTTGTCAAGTAAATCAGCGATAGACAGAGGGGTATGGTTCTGACTAGGTTGTAGCTGCAATATTCCATTGATGGAGTCTGTTGTAATGGTAAAAAGGATTTGTTGGTCGAGGGACATTACAGCTCTGAGATTAGGGTTATAATTGGCATGGCAATGATGAATAATGTCTGGGAAAATGTGCACAGAAGGGAATTGGTACTTTCAGAGATTTGATTCCCACAGACCAATATTGTCAACATTATTGAGGTCAAGGTCCCAGTATTTACAATGCCGTCACAAGGGGGAGTCATCAAATGTGAGGTCTTTGATTTGGAAGTCCCTATCAGCTAAGGGAAGGTGGTCTAAGTCCCTGTGAGGAGTAGAGACTGGAGCCACATTGAGGGCCATGGGGGTTTCCATTTCTGGTTCTTGTGGATTCAGAAATGAAAATGGGGCTTTT
>APFE030331065.1:2202-27177 GCA_000404065.3 Pinus taeda | reverse complement strand
TAATGTTGATTAAGGGGATTTAAGTACTTTAGGTATTTCAAATTATTGGGCCGAGGGTCCAGTCCCTCCAAAAGTCAGAGAAATGCTCTGAGCCCCTTTAACTTGTTTATAGATACCTTTAGCACTTAAGGGGAAATTAGTGAATTTTTAGGGGAAATGAGTAGGGAAGTTAATTAATTTGACTTTGAATGTTGATGTGCCTTCCATGTGATACATGCTTTGTCCAAGTGATGAAAGCAAAAGATTTAAGCATTTAAACTTAACATTCACCACACATTTATTCTACAACCATCATCTACTTACCCTACTTACTTTATCCTAGCATTTTCACCTCTTTATTAGGGTGCACTTGAACTGGCAAACCCTTATCAAACTTTCTTTTCTTTTACATAGTGATACCTATCTAAATCTACACTTATTACATCCAAGGGCTTAGATTAAACTGTTGAGCTCCTTTTAGTCACTCTACCTATCTACTTATCTGCCAAGAGTAAACTGTTTGGTTAGACCCTTATTCTCTATATCTAAAACATGAAATTGAAAACATGGATTAACCAAGATTAAGCTATTTGGTTACCATGGATTGTGGCATAAGTAACAAGTTGTACACAATCTTTATTATGCATAACATAAATAGTAGTGGCATTTCGACTTGCACACTTTCATGGTCTTTTCTTTTCTTTTGGGGTTCATTTTCTTTCATTTTTTGACCCTTTCCTTATTATTTTTACCCTTTTATTCTTTTTCTAGGGTATACCCTCTTTACATTTTTTATTTTTTATTTTTTATTTTTCATAAATATGGAAAACCTTTGCAACAAGTAAAGGTATGAACATATTTCAAAACTAAACCAAGTCAATCATGATATATGACACCTATTGGTATAGGGGCATAACAAAATCCACACTAGCTACTAGGGAATTGCAGGGATGAAATACATTGCCATAAACACACACCATGGATCGACTGACAACCCAAAGTGTATTGTAATTATCCATGAAACTAGATGAATGTAAAATATCCTTGCACGATGGTGCATTAAACTAGCATAATTATCCCTAAGGTCGAACGACCCTATAATATTCATGCTCCATCATAAACCAAACTCTATTGTATTGGCTCACAATGAAAATGAAGGCTCCATGTATGGAGGTATTCAATGAAGCGTACAATTGACTTATGGTTCATGCATGCCCCCCCAGGTGGAGAGAAAAGCATCCTAAGACGGTCTTGTTAGTTTGAGGACTCTACATTCGCACCTGTGGTGGGGGTGAGATCCTAATCAGAATTCATTTCTCACATGCAACTCTCAGTAGGATAGGAACTCACTAGGGCTAGTTTAATTCCAAGGTCACACACTTTGCATCGAGAGCATGGTTTGGAAGGTGATATGCAAGTTTATTACCTCTGGACAAACATGGGAAGAGACAATTGATTTTATCCTTTGAATGAGTCCTACTACCATTTAGATCTAAGACTCTAGCTGCCACCTTGAGGAAGCTTTGGATAGGGGAGTTCCATTATGCTCCTTGTTTAAAATGGAGATGATTATTAGAGAGTCTCCTTTAATTATAAGCTATTGATAATCAAGATTGAGAACAACTATTATACCATGTTTGAAAGCCAAAAGTTCTTCTTCGTTGTTTGTGGTAGTTTCAATTAAGCCTGCATAGGTAAGGATAATGCAACCCTTACTATTGTGAATAAATCCCACATATCTTGTAGGGCCAGGGTTGCCTCTAGAATATCCATCACAGTTAAGTTTTAAAAATCCTTTTGTGGTAGGGGACCAAGTTGAAGGACTAGTTATGGGGGCAAGGATTAACGGTTCCCTTTGTTTCTCTTTTCTGACTTTTCAAGGTGTATTTCTTCCTTCATGTATCCTTACGTAAGTGAGTAGTATTGAAGCGTAAGTATCCATCTTTGATCTTTTTCAATCGTGGGTACCGAAAAGAATGGAATGTGTTGCATTCCTACACCCAAAAAGTCCTATGTCTTTCTTGGTTGGACCAAGGCAATTACTACAATGATTATGTCGGATAGTATTTCGTCTCCGAGGCCTAAACAACGAGATTCGAATCAGAACACCAATCCATATTGTGATTCAAGGCCCTCGGCCTTTCAATACAAACTTAGCTGTCTAAGCGAGAGGTTTGAGTCTACAAGAAAGGTACCCCACCTTTCCCTCTTTCTGTTCTTTCACTCTGTCCAATCGTTCTAACCAATCCTCTAGTGGAAGAGTAATAATACGGTAAACAGGAGCAAGAAAGGGGCTGCCATTAGTTAGCTGCAAGGCCTCTCTCATCCTTCTTTTCTCTGCATATTCTCCAATGATAGAGTAACCCATTTTTTCAGCGGACTGAGCCGGCAGAGGAGTTTATGCATGCACTTTTAAGTTGTTCCATATCGAGATCGAGCAGATTCCATTCAAGTTAGACCACCAGCATCTAAGTCAGCAGAATCGAATTTGACTAGTTGCGGGTGGGATAGGGGCAAGGCATAAGAAGCAAAGAAAAACATAGGCTGTGTTAGTCATATTAGCGGTGGAAAAGGTATGGGAAGCGTTGATGGTATGGGCTGCAGCAAAAGAAGCTACGGCACCACAGTTCAGTTAGAGACAAAGGCCCCCGCACTCTCTAAACTAAAAGCTACAACAGAGAGAATTCCCGGTGTGGGATAAGCGCTAAGTCCAATCCCAATTGCTACTTTTGAAGAACCAACACTCAAATGTGAAAGCAGCGAAGGTAGCACCACATGTAGAAGTAGAGCCCCACCTATGCAAGCATCATTCCTTCCAGTTCGTACGGTCCAAGAAGCGGCTTCCCCACCATCTCGCCTAGTTAGAGTGCCATTCGCGATAGATCCCAGCGCAGATCAAGCCCATCAATCAGTAGTGGTGGTTGACCGTCCCATTCGACCAATCAATTTCAGATCCTTTTGTTGCTTTCTCAGTAACCACTTGAAGGATGAGGGATGCTACTAGAGGGGACATGAGCCTGCTGATATATGCTTAGAGATTAAAGAACATACTTTTCTCTTGGGGGGAAATCTAAGACCTATGAGTTCCAATGTACTGATGTAAAATTTTCTCCTAGCTTTGTCTATTGATGGGGCTTGATTTTTAAATATCTAAGAATCACCCTCCTTCCATATGATCTATAAAGTGAAGCCGAGAGTACGCTTCCATACTCCATTGAGGGTTGGACTATTATAAGGTGTTGTATTCGAATTTTCCAGGTTTATGGGAATTGTTTGGGGTTTAAGATTTTCTACCTAGAAGGCCCTATGAAGCCAATACCAAATAGTCACGGTGAAGATACCTTCCAAAAATATATTCTTTAGATCCTCCAACTAAGTGTAACAAAGTGGGGATACTGAAGGACCTATAAGTTCTTTCTTTTGTAGATTTTCCCATCTGAGGCGTTTCTTTTTAGCAGTAAGTAGAGAAAAAGTGTCACTTTTGGCCAGTGCTTTAATTTTCGTAGGTGCTTCGAGGAAAGTTTGACATCATCATGATGAGCATAGGCCAGGAGCTTGTATTCTTATTTTATATTGAATTTCAAAGAGGTTTCATACCCCATCTCAAAATTTCAGGGCCTGATTGAACAACTATGTTCCAAGCAACAAGAATTGGTTCTAGAAGTTGGCATTCATCATCATAGGCCTGTTGATGCATATGAGAGAGAATTTTCCAAGTTCTCCATTGTGCATCTGAAGAATATTGATCCTCCCATAATTTAGTTATTATAGAGAGGCCCTGAGAAGAGTAGTGATTTCTAATGTGTAGACAAAAGGGGAGAGAGAAGGGATGCAATTATTCATTTCAGGAATCTTCCAAAAAGAGAGTTGTATTTCCATCCTTCATCTCCTAGAAGCATTTATTTTGGATTAAAGGTTTGTTGTTACTTACTTCTCTCCAAATATGGGAACCTTGAGTACAAGTTGTTATTTAAACCTGTTCTGAGTCTAGAATGCCATAAGAGTATCTTTTCACTCACATTATGGCCCACAAAGTTGTAGGGTATTTTAGCCATTGCCACCATATCTTTACACTTAGTTCCTTGTTGATAATTTCAGGGTCCCTCAGGCCAAGAATGCTCTTTGATTTTGGAAAGAAGACTTTTTCCCACGCAACGAGTGCCCATTTTTTGCGGAGTGTGGCTTTTTTGCGGTGAAACCACCCTATGGCTTTGGGTTGGGAACCCTAACAGAGCAGAGGACAAAACAAAACAAGAAATGCTCAGGAAATCAACAAAAATGCTTATTCTAATAAACTCTATAGGAGTGTCCTTACCCGGATGTCCTTCGTTTGGGTAGATCATGCAGGGTATAAACCCTCAACTCCTCCTGATGTTCTTGAAACCTGAAAATTATTCAAATGGAACACACACAATGGTAGAAACATAAAGCATGTTCATGATATTAACTTTAAATAATATAAATGAATGACTAATTATACATCAGAATAAGATTCATGAATAGATTACAACATAATTTGATGCATAAACACATTTAATATCGGAAACATAACAACATTCCTTTTATTGAAGTTTGCTACAAGTAAAGTGGAGAAATACGACCTAAGTCCTTCTGCAGCTCCAAGCAAAAGCATCCTCTAGATCCATCCTTTCTCGGCCTTCAACAATCTTCCTCCATCACCAATAAAAGGATATCTCAAGCAAGATGGAGGATATCTATAACAAGGAAATAGGGGTTTCCTGAAGATTTGGGAAGTGCAAAAGGCACAAGAATTCGTCAGACTCTATCAGTGATAATCTCACTATAGTATCAATATCTCATATCTTCTCCCTTAAGGCCTTCCCATGGAGGTTTATTTATAGTTCTCCAAATTAGTTTTTTCAGTTGGGAAACAGTTGGGCCACAGGCAATAGGAGATGAGTAACAGGTAAAACCCATGAACTCTGTCCGAAATTAAGGAAAATTAATTTTTTAAAGTGTTTTAAGATATGTACGTGGGCTGGATATATTCTGACCCACGTGTACACGCTTTTATCACAGGTCAAATTAGCGTATCAGGAATAAAACACTATTTTTTAGATTTTGGACCAAGTCTGGAAGGAAGGGTTTCCCTAGGCCATAATCAAAGCATCAGATCTACCAAGAGTGGTAAATGGTGCTATAACAAATTCCCCCTAATATATGAGGTCAGAAGGGGTACATGATAGCCGAAATGTATTAAGTGTATGGAAGGAATCATGTCGAGACCAAGGAGGAGTTCACCAGAATTCAGCCTGCTAAGCCATTGAAAGAGATAAAAAAGAAACTGTTGTCTGAAGCGGGCATACCCATGCTCAGAAATAGTAAAGCATGTCTGCATGTCAAGTACAAAAGAGGATCCAATATGCATATAAGTATAAAGGAACTGAAAATACATAATGGATCATCTGATCATAATCAAGAAAGTACATGTCTAAATATCACATATAAAGAGTTGATCAATGATGTTGAAGTATGAAGCTGATCACTGAAGTCAAGAAACTGATCCAAATAGTACCAAGTGAACATGATGGAATAAATGGTACTACACTGCAAATTGGGTGCCAACATATAAGATGTCGTTGTAAGGAACTGCAACATATAATGTGGATGGTGTCAACTAGCAGAAACAAGAGCAACTGCCAAGTGAACCAAGACATGCTGATGCAAACCCAAGGTCTTCACCGATCACCATGGTGCATTTCTACACAATGGGAATGAATGCTCTGAAGTCAACCATGTGAGAAATAATTTGATTGCCGGTCATTGATGTATACCATTAACAAACACGAGACTACTCGCCGATAATGATGATGGGAGTCAAGGTAGCTAGTACAATCTAACAAGTGTGAATAAATGAGCTGTAGTCAAACACTTGAAAGAATCTATCAATCAGGAGACAATGATGTTTTCCCACTCTCGATAGTGAAGGAATCTGCCACTGATGACTGCAAACCCTAAAGTACTGCCAAATGGACTCTAGATCTCTTTCCTAGAGCAATGAGCTGAAGTTGATGGGAAAATATCCGCTAGAAGGAAGGCATTAAGGCATCCTTCATCAGTCTAGTGCGAGTGTAACCCGTAGACCAATAATGTGGAAGGAATGAGACGAAAAAATATGTAGTGACCCAACCGAAGCATGTTTCCAGCATACACAAGATGTATCTAGTGCAAGATAGAAACCCTTTGAACCAACCAATAATGATCGCTGAAGCAGAGGCGAGGAATCCACCAATACGGTCAACTATCTAAATGCCTTAGATGCATTAAGAGGCTGTGGATTGCTAATTTTTTTTTAAATTCTAAATATGATAGCCAACACATGATTGCTTGAGTTATTGATTCATTATTTGAGTGCAGAAGATGATGCATTCATTATCAATCAGATTCCCCTAAGGATTGAGATCGAAGATATATACTTTATTACCGATCTTTCTCGAAGGGGAGAGGTGGTGCATTCGACTGGAAGGATGAGGGGTAGTCTTACTGTAGAAGACTATGTCCACATATGCTGTCCTGGTCGTCCTGAAAAGATTGGAAGTCAAATTCCAATCAAACAAGTAGAGAGCTTGTCCTTAAAGATTCTACTATTTACCATTTCCAGGGTAAATGGTTCATCTGCTTTGCATCAGGCCTCATGAGTATCTAAGAGCCTAGCAATGGAATGTCTCACCACAGTGTTTGATTAGTGCACACCTCTACTGAAGAATATGAAGAACCAAATGACTTCCATTCAAAAGGGTCATACAATTTTTTTTGGATATGACACAATCTTATGCTCATTCTTCTTTGAGAAAGTACCTGGGTTTCGACCCAAGGTATTATCGACTATCAGCAGCCCTAGAGATCCACGAATGGGTAGATGGTCTGACCTCATGAAACGCCTTGGGGGTGGCGATGTGCCAAGGATGACTTTTGACGATGAGTTTTTCGCATCGTGGGATCAATAGGTCATCGCAGTCAATGACTACCCCTATGCCAAGATGGATTTTCGAGGAGGTCTAGATTTAGTATTACCACCAAATGCAGCATGGGGTGCCATAGGTAACAATTTTTTAATTTTTAAGGTTTTTTAAGATTTTTTGGATTTTTAATATAAATGAACTTAAAAATATTTTTGATGAGACAAGAAACTTACAAAATATATTGATCATGTTTTAGATGTGGGACCAATGAGACCTACAAGATTTCCTAGACATAGGCATCACCAAAGAGATGCCGAAGGGGATACAGCTAAGACTGAGAGAGTTCTCCATCTAGTTCAGAGGAATTTGGCAAGGCTCACTCACCAGGTACCCATGATATCCATAGAGGATCTACTCGAGGAGATGCAGCGTCATGTGGTAGGGGTACCATGGGACTGGGTGCAACTCTTTCGGCATGTGGCCAATGCCATTTTTTATTTTTTATCTACTCATACTGACCCAGCTAGATAGATGATCAGATCTTTTTTATGATTGGACATGATGATGGGCATAAGCCCAAATTTTGTAGGGAATTTTATCCCAATTTTTGTATACTATTTTCGACACAAACACTCTATCTATATACAGGCGATTTTATGATATATACAGATGACACTTTGATTATTTTTTATATTTTTTAATTTGATGAATGATTTATACACCAATCTAATGCTTGATTAGGAATAGAGTCTACTAATGAATTTTTTGATCGTGGAATGTGAACATATGTGATATAAACAAATGATCGTTGAAACAATCTCACTCTCAAAAATTGGCGATACAAATAGGGATCTCATACCCAATAAGTATTGTTCAGCTGAGATACCACCAGTTGTGAATCTAAATAAACCACTAATGAATCAATACCAAGAGATATCGCTTTGGATAGTAAATTAATAATAGTAGTATATTCGACAATATTATTTGAAGCAGGACCGATACATACTCCTCTCGAAACCATCAACTGGCCAGATGGATAATAAATCACCCAAGCTGCAGAAGCAAGGTTCCAGGAATGCCCACTCGCACCATCGACGAATCCTAGATATACTGAATCGTCCATCAATACCTGCCAAAGCAGATCAAAAATATCAACATCACTAAAACTACTAGATAGATATGTACAAACATACAATATATACGAACAAGTAAGTGATCAGTCGAAGCCTAAGCAAAGTACTTCTTAAGGTAGAGCCCATTTCTAGGCTCCGTCAACTTGTTTCCTTCAAAGTTAATTAATTTGTAGGCCCCATTTTTCAAAACGTGCTTGACTATAAAGGGACTATACCACATAGATTTAAACTTGCCTGCCCCTAGGGCATCTTTGTCTTGATCATAGACCAGGATAAGGTCACCTTCAGAAAAATTCCGAGGATGGAAAACTTTATCGCATTGAGTTTTTATGGGCTACGTTTATTATGGCGGCATCTCGATGCTTCTCATCAAGGCGCTCCAAATTAACGAGGCGTTCCTCGAGACTAGAAGTCTCTGGAAGAAGTTCAACAACTAGCTTAAGAGAAGGAATTTCACATTCCATAGGAAAGATAGATTCCAACCCGTAAACTAGTTGAAAAGGAGTAAAAACCAGTGGCAGTCTTAACTGACGTTTGGTATGCCAAAAGTGTAGATACAACATGATGTGCTAATTGGATCGAGCTTTGTCAATCGTCCTTTGTAGGATGATTTTAAGGGACTTATTCATAGCTTCAACGTGCCCATTTGCCTGAGGATAATATGGAGATGAATGCTCCTGCCGAAAACCCAATTTGAGAGCCAATTCAAACATCAATTGATTTTGGAAATGACTTCCATGGTTAGTGACAATCTCTCTAGGGATACCAAATAGTGAAATAACATGATTGAAGAGAAACAAGGCCAATGTTTCACTGTCATTTTTAAAAGTAGGCATGGCCTCATCCCACTTCATAAAGTAGTTTATGGCTCTAATGGTATACTTGTGATTGCCTGTCGAAGGCGGATTACAAGTATTAAAATCAATGCCCCACTTTGTGAAAGGACCGACGGAGATAACAACAAAAAGCAGAGTTGGATGTGTGCACATTTTCCAAGTATAGACTTCACAAGGATGACACCTTTTGATTGCTTCAATACTATCTTTGAAAATCGAAGGCTAAAAGTAGCCTGCTTGCAAAATTTTTTGGGTTGTTGCAAGCCCTGATAGATGACCACAAAAAGCTCCACTATGGCATCATTAAGAACTGACTCAGCTTCTTCCAAAGTCAAAAAACACCTAAAGATTGAATCAATCCCATGACGATATAATGTGTCACCTATAATAACATAATTCTTAGCAAGGTGACACAACTTTCTGCGCTAATCTTTGGAGAAAGAGGGTGGAAACTTTGAAGTCTGGTGATATATAATGATATCCCCATACCAAGGATATTGTGAAGAAATGAGAAATAAATGTTCATTAGGAAAAGTTTCCGCCTGAATAATTTCTTCCTCATAAGGCAGCTCTGATATCAACTCTGAAAATACTAAAGATTCCTTAGATTTAGCAGACATGAATTCAAGATCGAATTCTTCCAAAATGACAATCCATCTATTATATTTTCCCCCAATCACTCGCCTACTGAGAACAAACTAAAATGGATTGACCACTGCTAAGATGAATGTTTTTTGAAGAAAAATGTAATGCTGAAGCCAATGGACAACATGGGCAGATGCCAAATCCAATTTATCAATGGGAGAATAGCGTAGTTCAGGACCTACCAAGCCTCGACTTAGATAGTAGATTACATGCTCACAGAAGGCATCATCTTCCTGAACCAGAACCATGCCAATGGTTGATTCTGCCGCAGAAATATACAAGAGGAAATATCTGCTATAATCAGGTGGACTTAACAATGGAGAAGAGATTAATGATTTTTTCAAAGCATCAAAAGATCATTGCACAAAATCATCCCATAGAAATGGGACTCATTTCTTAAGCAAACACATAAATCCTTTTGTGATCTCAGTGTAATTTGCTATGAATCTCCTCAATAAATTAGTCTTTCCTTGGAGACTTTGAAGTTGATGAATGGAATATGGGGGAGGAAATGGAAGTATTGCCTCAACCTTGAAGGGATCAACACGAATCCCCTTTGTTGAGACGATGAATCCTAACAACCGACTTGATGTGACTGCGAAAACACACTTATTTGGATTCAACCAAATTTTATAAAAATGACACCGTTCAAGAATCAACCAAAGGTGTTTAGGATGATCAATTCTCTTTCAAGAATGAACACAAAATCATCTAGATATGCTTTGATCATGTGTCTGATGTCGTGAAAAGCATAAGACATGGCCCGCTAAAAAGTGGCTCTAGCATTTTTAAGGCCAAAAGGCATCTTTTTGTATGTAAACGTACCCCAAGGACAAATAAAGGTTGTCTTGTGTTGATCTTCTGGACGGATAGTAATTTGATTATAACTAGAGAATCCATCCATGAACAAAAATATTTCATTACCCGCACACTCATCAATAATTTTATTGATAAAGGGTGTTGGCTTAGTGGGGCCTGACCAAGGTTCGGAAGTGATTTAGCCAAGCAAATCCCAGTACTACTGGCCCTTTCAGTAATAGTCCGCGGAGCGTGGACTGAGGTCTCACTCGAAGTAGTATGGGAGGGTGCTAGAACTAGGTTTCTGCACCCTGGGGATGTCTGATATGAGGTGATTGGAGCGCGGTCCAACCTTCACACTTAATGCACTACGCGCACCTGCGGTTACCTTGCACCCTCTGATATCGTCTTTGTGTAGCTCTAGCCACAGCGCGACTCGTGTTATTTAGCCAAGTATTCCTTAATTAGTCTCTATTAGTTGATTACTTAGATTAAATTTGCATATAAGTATTCATACAAGTATTCATCAAGTGCGTGCAGTGAATAGACAGAGTAAAAGCAATGAAGAACATCAACATAAAGATTCCAAAATAGTTGCATAGAATAAACTCCTTTTTATTATCTTTCAATCCCAAGTACAGACCCGACTCCACCCTGCACACTCAGGTGCAGGGCTCTACGCACTCAGGTGCAGACTCTACTAGGCCTCTATGCACTCAGCTGCTGGGGTCCATGCACTCAGCTGCGGACTCTACTAGGCCTCTGCATACTCATATGCAGAGCCGCTTCCTACTACTACGACCCAGTACACATCAAATTTCACTCTACGCTCTAACCATGCCTTCACTATTCTATCTATCTCCTACTAAGTTAAACTATCTTTATACTTAGAGCCTTGCCCTATTTATACAATCCCATGGTCTGCGGACCATGGGTAGGCTGACACATCTTTACATTAAATTACAATATTTTAGGCCGAACAACCCTATGACTCGATTGTACACTTCGTGCTCTACGCCCATACTTCGTGGATTTCTACACCATATTCGACCAAAACTTGGGCTTTGAGCCCCAAAACTTGTTGCCGGGGATCTCATGCCCAACAGGCCCCCAACACAATCATCGTGACTCGTCCCGAGTCACTCCGTTGGTGTAGCGATCTTTGTGCAGAGTCCATCCAGTAGGTCTTGCGTAGCTTGGGTGTCCGTGGCATACTGTTCCACTATCTGTTGTACTTGTTGCACGCGTATCTCTGAACCTTTGTGAGCAGGGTCACATTCTTGTCTAACCACATAAAGTCCATGCATTTGTGACAGCTTTCCTACAATGATAGTTGTAATTGTGAAAGCTTCATCGATCCATGGCTAGATGCGCACTTTAAGCAAGGCTTCTTTTTGTCGCGTGGCATCTAACTTGTCCTTTAGTGCCCTTGCCTACTACAGTTTGGCGAGTCGTTGAGTAAGGACGATCGTCTGCATGGTCCCCCGGACATTGTCGTACTCCTGTTGCAACTCGCACGCCTCTGTCTCTAGGCGTTGTAGCTTTGGATCTTCCTACAAGTATGTAAGCATGGTTAGTGCTTGATCCAACATCCCGGTGCAATCCTGTACTGCTTGGAAAATTTGATCCAACCCTGTTTGGATAGCACGGGCGCATTGCTCGCTAACTTCTGGGGGCATGGAGGGCCATGCCTTCAACCATAGCTCGACGATCTACAAGTTTAGCTCCAACTAAACCTTCGCCATTTCCTCCCTGGCCTCTCGGACTCCGGCTGCCAATCGGTGGAACCGCTCTGCTGTTGGTAGCTTTGTTGGCACGACCAACTCTGGGATGCTCCTACATGCATCGTCTACCACCTGCTCCAGTACACAAGCCTGCACAACTAACTCATCATACTGGAGCCTGAGTTGATCCATGTTGATTTTGTACTTGTTCAAGACTTGGATCACGCAGCCTTCCCTAGTGTGGAGCTCTATGATGACCCCATCCTATAACTGGTATAGAGTTTCATGCGACAGGGCTACCAAGTTTAAGTCGAAACCTTTCATGCTGCTCATCGCAGCCTTATCAACCTCGCTTGCTGCTGCTAGGGTGCCTTTGGGCAACATGAAAGGATTGTCCCTATGGGCGCGCAACGTCTATTCGGCCTCTACGGTTCCTGTTGTGATGTACGAAGCCATTGTACCTGTTTAGGGGGCTATAGTTGTAAGCCTTATAGCTGCGCATTGAGTGCCCCCAACACAGTGTTTTGCTCCATCCTCATTTCCTAGAGTGCATCCTTTGTGACCTCGCGAACTGTTTTGCCGATGTTAAACAGATCACCTTCTATGAGCATGATCGAGTCAATGGACGTCTTTGTCACCTTCACCTTCTTCTTAGGAGCTATTTTCTCAGGGACGCGTGGCCGCTTGAGTTGGGTTGATGCTGAACCGGGGTCTGCACACTCTTCTGTGTTGTCCACTTCCCTAGTCTGTTGCCCTGTGGACATCTCCTGGACCTCCTCAAGCTCTTTTGTTGGCACTGTAGTTTGTTCTATTGTCTATGCTACTGCTGCTGCTGCTACCTCCTCAGCCTTTTTCTGTGCTGCTTCCTCTAATGTTGTATCACACGAAGCCCTAACCTCTCTATCTACCTTCTCATTGTGCCACTTCTGGCCAGATTTATGATACGATGCTTGACCGCTTCCTTTTGCTTCTGTGCAACTGCATTTTCCACCTCAGCCAAGTCTGGTGCATGCCACTCTGGAGGCCAAGACTCCATCACTGTGAAGATCGCATCACCTGTTGCGATGAACAGAAGCTTCACCCATTTCTGCACTGGATCCTTGCGCGCCTGGATATATAGGTTATGCATATCCACCTTGAACTCTGTCGAGCTTTGAAAGTTGTTATAAACCATGGGAGATAGGCGCGACCTTCGGTTGATCCACATTCGGATGCTCGCCTCCATGAACACCCATAACACCTTCATCTCACGAGTCCTCTTCGCGTCTTTTATATCCCAGAGCGAGGTGTACCTCGCGGCTTCGGGCAGATCATGCTTAATACCGAGAAACTGGTTGTCCTTTGACAATTCCCCTGCAACCAACAAGATGGATAAGAGAAACCATGTGTAGTTGAAGGTCTTACCCTACTCCTGGGCCTCCTTGCAATTCGTCAGAAACTTCTCGCAGAGGATCTGTGCCCAACTGAACTGTACCCCCTCCGTGCACTCCTCTGCCAGTGCAATCACAGATAGTGGTACTTCGTCGGTGCAACATTTCCTCATCAGCTTTCTGGCCAACAGCTGGGTGGCTACGCACACCCATTTGTCCTTAATGCTTGCGATTGCATACCATCACTTTTTATTCTCTAGTTTATACTTGGCCTTCATAGATTCTGCGAGGGCCAAGTCGCTGCTTTTTCCCATTATGGCCGCGGGGTTGTGTTCTTTGAAGGGTAGTGAAGAGATTCTATGAATTAGGTCGGCCATGATGGGAATAGGCTCCTCCAACCAGAGATACCCATCATGCACTAGGCATAACAGTTGCCTGATGATAAAAATGGTGATGGACGCGTGGTGGTAGTGGGGTATCCATCGCAAATGGAGTAACCCAACCTTCTCCACACCACGTTACCATTTTTGTGGCTCCAAAACTATAACGGCCCCCCCTGAATTCTACTTCATTAAACTCTTCGTGGCTAGGTGTGGGAATTTCTCGCTTTCCGTGAGGTCTCAATCCTCGAACTTCATGGTAGGTACTCATCCCAAAGGCGGACCTTCAAACATTATATCATCGGGGAGGAGCGGGGTCTGGAGCGCACTCTTCGTGGCCTCCAGGTCTTTTGGTACCTTGGCTTTCCCTTTCCATGGTGGGGACGTACGTAGGTAACTTTGTTGCGGAAGACAATGGTGAGACATCCTCCTCCGCATTGTCTTACGCCTCAATTTGAGCGATTAGAGCTTGCAAGTCTTCCTCCTCTTCGTCTGATTCAATAGTGATGTCTTTGCCTTTTTCTGCCATTGACAATTTGCCGAACTGTGGGTTTCTTCGGGATACACGGACTGGGCCCATAATCTGCTTATCTTTCTTCAGCTGCGACGTTTGTGGTGATTTTGGAACTTCTAGTGTAACTGTCGCCTCTCCAGGCTCCTCATGGGCCATATGGGGCTTCACAGTATCTTCGACGAATCGTACTCTTGTTCTGGTAGCAGTCATCGTGTCTACAGTCAAAGGTGGTAAGAGTACACGGTGCTTACTGCTCTGTAACTACTCAAATCTCAAACAACCAAGTGTTGTTTCGTGGCTAGCCCCGAGGGTTTTATAGCATCTTTTGAATTTGAATTTGACCATTGCCCCACTTCGAGTCATTAATGCCTTCTTGGCAGCAGATCGTCCCAAATCTAGGTCTTAATCCATGTCTTAATTTCTCGCTGCCCACTCCTCTTTGTCTTAAATTGTATATCTTGTCATGTACAGTGACACTAATAGTCACCTCCTAGCCTACCCGCATGGCAACGCAACCCCTTATGCACGGGCGTGACCCTTGTGACATGCCAATCTTGTGCGCAACCTCCTTATCGCACAGCTCCCTCACATACTCTTTTATAGTCCCACGCTCTCCTTCAACTACTCAAAGCACTGAGATTGTGCTCCCTACGGCTAGTCAGGTGGTCGCACCACCTATGTGAGACATCAATTCACCTTCCAGCCTAGCCCGTGGGCACTCCTCAATTATCCTCGCAGTAGTTAGCATCTTGCGGTCTTCCTTATGTAGTGCACTCCACTGGTGGCTTTGTTTCGTTAGGTGTAGTTGCAGCCATGGTAGCAGAGTCACAAATTCTCGGCGACAATATTTTAATAAAGTAGTCTGGTTGTTCATATCTTGTTTGGCCACTCTGAGTTTATCGACGAGACATGCTTGCGTAATTTTGTTTTCTAGTTTTTTGATCTCTACGTCCATTAACCTACTTTTATTCCTTAGTCGTATCCGATCCTCTTCGAGTTTTCGAAGCTTAAGGTTCCCTCACCGAATGGCTTCCTGAATTCGCATATGTTCACCCTCACGTAGCTACATAATTCCTTCATTCTGGTCCTCGCGTACTGTCCCAACTATGGGAGCTATTGCGTGAGGATTCCTTTCCTCCAAAATTATGGTCTTGACCCTACTCCTCAGCTTCGAAATCATCTCCATGCTCAGGTTTTTTCACATGGCCCGATAGGCCCATCAGACCATTGGTACACGCAGGGCCTAATCAATTTGTCTCACCTGGTGATCTCTATTCAGGATTCTGCATACGTTCTTGAATGCTTCTACGTGGAATGTTTGTGGTGCGCATCGTCTCTCCTGCTGATGTGTCCTGTTCTGATTTTCAATCCTAAATTTGGGGTGTGCTTGTTTGGACTGCACAACACATGTCTGTACCCATCGAGACAAGTGGGCGCACAAGTTGCTTCATCCTCACTGATGGACTTTTGTTCGAAGCTAGGGTCTTCCAAATCGTAGGTGCATCATCCTTCTACATGCACGCCAGTCCTCAAAATTTTCTTGATGTGTATACCACCATCGTGCTGGTGTTGTGCGTAGTGCCCACTTCAACGCATCGAACTATTGTTGTTCGGGTACCATGCGTACAAATTTGCTCAGGAATTCGTCCACCATTTTCAATCCATCATATGTCGGAAACTCTCTTTCCTTTGTTGCCATGCAACACAGTGATCTAACCATCACATTACAATTTAGCGTTGTCACTTTGTGCAATCGATTCTGCCAGCGCTCTACCTCTTCGTCTAAATCCAAAGTGCAGGAGCTTTCACGCTCCCACGAGATCCTCCCATTTGCAGTTGGATTCACCCAATCCTGGTCGTGTGCAGTTATCTTGTAAATACAATCAAGATCATCATCACTTTAATCATTGTGCACTGGTTCAGTGTAGCACACTCCTTCGGCTAGGTCTAGTGGGACTACTACTCGTAGTGACGTTTTCTCGAAGATAATTTTGCGCTTCTTCAAATTGATGACTCTGTTCATATCGGTGGCCCAGTTTATTCCTAAAAATGTGGGATAGGGATTGTTGTCATCGAAAATCTCTATTACTTCAAAATTTTCCTACGTGCTCACACCTTCAATACCAACTGTTACCCCTTGCAACCTCCCCATGGGCAAAATATTATGTTGGTTCACCATTCGTAATTGAATAAGGGACCATTGTAACATGGGCCTGCCCATGAATTCCCATGTTTGCTTCAGTAATACATTCGCATCCGAACCCAGATCTAAGATCACCTGATCCATTTGATATTCCCCAATCTGTGTAGTCAACCTCATTTCCCTTCTAGTGCGCAAGGCATGCTTCCCCAATTTCAGAATGACGTGTGGTTCCCTTGACCCCATGCACCTAGTGATCAGTTCCTGTAGTCCTTTAACTGCCTTGTTGTCGCGCAACAGTTTCATGCATATCTCCAGAAAGGTAGTGAGCATTGAAGGATCCATTCCTGGCTCTGGTTGATCCTTACGACCTGAAGTGGAGGCCTCCACGAAACTCTTCTTAGCTTCCATGAATGTCTCCTTTGCATGTTTTAAGTCAAACAAGGGTTCCTTCATAGGAGCCTTGCGAACCCATGTACTTTACTTTGGTTGTTTCCCCGTATCTTCTCCTATGGCCATACTGCTTCTAAGCATCATGTTTACATTTGTGTCCTCTTCGCATGGCTCAGACCTCATCATTTGTATATTCTGAGTAGGGGGAGATTGGAATACCCCTTTTTCGCGCATCTTTGTGATCAACATAGGATAGTCTATTGTTTCATGATCAAACTGATCACAATACGAATAGGATATCCTTGTCGGGTTGGTACAATCGCGGGCATAGTGCCCTGGTCCTCCGCAATTGTAACAACTTAACTGTCTGTGGCCCCTTCCTGATCCCATTCCACCTTGTCCTCATCCTCACCCTTGAAATCCAGCGCACGCCATCCCTACCTCTGGGTCAAGGGCTCGCGTTTCGGTCTGCATCCTATAGGCTGGGGTCCGATCCATCATTAGCTCATAATTGTGGCAAGTGCGCTCATCATGGCCTTTCGACTTGCAGAAATTACAAAAAAATTGCTGGGGTGTTTGTGTATATTTCTACAGCAAATGACAATTGTTCGTCGTGTGTTTCCCTCCTATTTAATAGATCGCACACCATAAAGTGGGTGCCGCACTCGGCCCTACCCGTGTCTTCGGTCTCAATGGCATTGGCCCTCCTCCTGCCAAGGAGTTCGTGAACACTAGGCAATGATCCTTGTCATGGCCCTAAACTTTGCATTTTATGCACCATACTTCCTTGCATGCCTCTGGCCGTGGTGCCCTATCCTGCTTCAAGCTTTGCATCTCCAAACACAAATTCTATAGTTGCGCATGGATTTGTTGAACTCCCAACCCAGGGTCCTGTGTAATCTCATCGCATCTGCAACTCTTCAGCTTGGGTAGAAAGTTTTTTTTGTGACAGCGCCATCCTCAAGTGTGGTGTGAGAGATGCTACAAACCATGCGCGATGTTGTGCATCCGTTAGCATCATATTGGCTTCACGGATCGTACTCTTCAACCGTGGATCCAGATCCCAAGGAGTCTCACCCAGGAGCATCGCGATCTTTTTAAACTCGATCATTGATTATGTTTCTGACTTTGGTTTGCTAAATTCCTTGTTTAGCGTGTTATGGATCTCTGCTATCCCTACGTTTAGGTGTCCGTTAGAATGCTCACTAATGTAGCCTCCTTAATGTTGTTGTCCATGACACCTTGTGCTTCCGATACTGCTTTTACCACGAACCAGAATTGGTCTGGATCATCATTCCCTACTCCTCTGAATACTGGTAGTTTGATCATGCTTGCCATACTAAACCATGGAGGTGAGGGAGGTGAAGCGAGTGGCGGTGTGGGTGGAGGTGGTAACTGCAGAATCTGTTGCCTTATCAAACTGACCATGCTTCTTAGAGAAACCTTCACGAGCTCGTCCTCGCTCTCCTGCGAGGGTAAAATTAAGGGACTATTTTCTAATTCTTCGTTACTTCTGCTTCTGTAGCTCTTTCCGCTTTGCGTAGTCCTAAACATTAATTTATTCAATTAACCTGCTTTTCACATAACAACATCTTAATCTAGGTATTCAAAGATTTAATATAATTACCTCATGGTCCCTTGAGAAAACGGTGCTCTCCCTCACTGTAACTGACAGTCGTGTCCACCACGAACTGAGTGATAAATCCTCCTATTATTTGGTCAAGCCAGTGGTCCCCAGCACGTGCTATATTATCTTCTGAGGCTTCTAATCTGCGCACTAGTTTCGGGGTCCACACTATTGGTTTATCGAGCCTACACCTTCCTTGGATGTCTGCTATTTTCGTGATCCACTCATATAGCTCTGACCAAAAGGATGAAAAGAAAATCTCGTGGATTTCAGTGTACAAATAGTGATCCAACCACTGTTCCTTAGATACCCACGAATTTTTGTTTTCTTGCACCGCGAACTCGTGAATCTTCTTATCCAACCACTCTTCAATTTCCTTCTTTGTTGGGTTCCCGTGACACAACATCATACATCCCTTATGCAGATCCCGGTCTCGGCAACAGAACCATTTGTTGGCTTAGTGGGGCCTGACCCAGGTTTGGAAGTGATTCAGCCAAGCAAATCCCAGTGCTACTGGCCCTTTCAGCAACAGTTCGTGGAGCACGGACTGAGGTCTCACCCAAAGTAGTATGGGAGGGTGCTAGAACTAGGTTTCCACACCCTGGGGATGTCTGATATGAGGTGATTGTAACTTGGTCCAACCTTCGCACTTACTGCGCTACGCGCACTTGCGGGTACCCTACGCCCTGTCATACTGTCTTCGCGCAATTCTAGCCGCAATGCGACCCATGTTATTTACCCAAGTCTTCCTTAATTAGCCTCTGTTAGCTGATTACTTAGATTAAATTCACATATAAGTATTCATACAAGTATTCATCAAGTGCACACAGTAAATAGACAGAGTAAAATCAATGAATAACATCAACATAAAGATTCCAAAACAAATGCACAGAATAAACTTCTCTTTATTATCTTTCAATCCCAAGTATAGACCTGACTCCGCCCTACACACTCAGCTGCAGGGGTCTGTGCACTCATCTGTGGACTCTACTAGGCCTCTGCACACTCAGTTGCCGAGGTCCGCACACTCAGTTGTGGACTCTACTAGGCCTCTGTGCACTCAGTTGCAGAGCCTCTTCCTACTACTATGACCTAGTACACTTCAACTTTCACTCTAGGCTCTAACCATGCCTTCGCTATTCTATATATATCCTACTAAGTTAAGCTATCTTTACACTTAGAGCCTCACTCTATTTATAAAATCCCATGGTCCGCAAACCATGGGTAGGCCAACACATCTTTACATTAAATTACAATATTTTAGGGAGGACAGCCCTATGACTCGATTGTACACTTTGTGCTCCATGCTCGTACTTCACGGAGTTCTACACCATATTTGACCAAAACTTTGGCTTTGAACCCCAAAACCTACTATGGGGATCCCATGCCCAAGAAAGGGCGTGGGGTAATTGTCTTTCAAACAAGCCTTATTTATGTCCCTAAAGTCAATACATACTCGGATCATTCCTTACTTTTTATCTACGGGGACTGGATTAGAGACCCACTCAGTTAGAGGAACGGGGTATATAAAGCCCACCTTAACCAGCTTTTCAACTTCAGCTTTAACAGCTACTACTTTGCTAGGATTGACCGATTGAAGTTTTGTCAAATAGGTTTAGCATTTTCATATGTCTTGATCTCATGATGGACTATAGATGCATCTATTCCAGACATTTCTTCATAAGACCAAGTGAACACATCACAAAACTCTTTTAAGAGATTAGTATAA
Organism: Pinus taeda; assembly: GCA_000404065.3. Classification (NCBI taxonomy): domain Eukaryota; kingdom Viridiplantae; phylum Streptophyta; class Pinopsida; order Pinales; family Pinaceae; genus Pinus; species Pinus taeda. The sequence goes on along the minus strand of APFE030331065.1, from coordinate 6,986 downwards.
ATTTGAATTTCTTCAAGGGAACAGTCAGCTTCGATGAAGACATTTTCAATTATGTTAGGATTGCTAGAGATGTTCAAGGGTACAGTTCGTGAGATAACAAACATGTTACCTTCGAAAGAAAACTGTGCTAGGGCCAAAGGGTTTAAAACTGTATGAACATCACTAGTAGACGGAATAGAAAAGCATGACTCACTTTCTTGCAAATGAGAGAGGAAATATGAATGATGATGTAAATCATCCCATGGTCTATCAACACCCATCATTGTTGCTAGAATTTCTTCCTCAAATGGTAACACTGTATCTAAACAATACTAAGCTGAAGTTGAATTAAGGGTCCAGGCTGGAGCCACATCTCAATCTAACTCCTATGGTGAGAAAGGAGTAGGATGTGAGTCTTCACACTTAACAATAGACTGATAAGAAATTTCAGTTTCTAACATAGGACATGCCATTCCACCTACCTGCCCTCCATCTAATGTGATGGTAAATGAGGGTAAAGGCCGAGGGTTCGAAAAACAATGAGTTTGAAATAAATCTCTTCGAGAAGGTGCCCTGGAGGATGAAATAGCATTGATTCTAGCTGATGGAGCAGGGAGATAAAAAATACCCATTAAAGAAGAGTACATCCCAAATCTTAGATTCTCAATAGGTTTTCTGGGATTGTCCACTAATGGAACAGTAGATTCAGAGGATGTGTGAGAGTCACCCAGAGAATAATCCATCTGATCAACTTTTACGATTCTTCCCTCATGAGGAAAACAAAGGATGCGAAATAATGATGAAACTATGGCATCCATCTCGTAAATCCAATTCCTGCCTAAGAGGAGGTTGTAATCCAGGTTCGCATCGACAATTTCTACCTCAATATTTACCACCTTTCCCCTAACACAAATGGGAAAGGCTGGAATAATCCCATGCGGCCTATGAGAATGTCCATCAAATGTCGTAAATAGAGTCGATGAAGGAACAACTTGAGGTGATCCAATGGCCTTCCAACATGACATGGACATGACACATGTGGAAGCTCCCTCATTTATAACTATTCAAATAATGTTGGTCTTTCTTTATGTAGACTTTATCTAGAAAGCCATATGATGGGGAAGTCTCTTTTTGATGTTTGATAAATCAAAAGTGATCACAAGAGAATTTTTTGGATCTACCGCTCTGATTGCCGAGAGCAAAGCACTTCTGTGAGAAGGTCACATTTGGAGTACCTCTAACGGTGACATAGCACAAGGAATTTGAACTAGATCATCTACAATCAAGTAGTTATGGGCTGCCCTAGCATTAGGGTTAATGATCGAGCACTCCGCAAAGCCTTTCGTCATGCGAGGTATAGATTCAACATAGGGCCTCTCAATATCGAGCAGTTGTGAGGCATTGAAAGCAGACTTAGCCTTAGATGATTATGATTCACCGTAATCGCATGATCACGTAGCGACGCTGATATGTGAGCTCATCATATAGACATTTGATGAATTATCCCCTTCCTGGTTGCCCCCTGCAAGGGTACCAACATTAGAATTTGCACTAGCAAGTAATTGTTGCCCTTGGGGAAAAGGGTTAGTGAGAACAACCTGGGAGCTAGAAGACCCCTACTACACTAATAAGCACTGAGCATCTTGGATCTTAGGGAAGATATTAATCAAATGATCTCCATTGCATAACTTGCATGGAAATTTTACCTTTTTCTTGAACTCTTTCTTATCCCCTCTGGCATCATTGTCGGGTTCGTTCGCATTGTCCTTCCCATCCTGGTTCTTCTTTCTACCTCATCCTTTTTTCTTCCCATCGGATTGTTGGTTTCCTTTGAGGTTAAAAGTTTGGACGACATTTATAGACGTAGGTTGAGAAGGTGTAGATACAAACAATGATACCTGCATAGAGGAAGAAGTTTATAAAGACAACTGCTGCAATTGATTAAGCATGTTAACATGTTGAAATCAATTAATCCGCCTAGCCTGTCGGCGTGGGGACCTGGCTTCAGTTTGGCTATATCCACCTTGGATCTAGGAGCATCAGGTAGAATTTTTTGAAGAACCCCAAACTGAGAATAGATCAATTCTAACTGCTGGGCCCTGAAATAGCCTGCTCTTCAGTGAAAACACCGGAGAGGGACATGTCCTTAGAGATCTTAGGTTGCAATGATTTAAGAAACCATTCGAAAAATAATTCTTGTGGAATATCGGATTTTATGAGCCTTTTACTTCTCCTCCATCCCTGGATATGATCTGAAATGTGAGTTGCCTAATATTGTTGGAAATTAGCCAGAAGCTCAGTTCCGGCATCATATCGGACAAGCAATTGAAATGGTTCAAAAAGATAGTAGCCAAATCACCGAAAGAAGTAAAGGTGCCCCCTGGAAATTCTATGTACCACTTAGCCACATTTCCAGTTAGGGTACAATGAAATAATCTCAACTTGATTGAATCGTCTATCAGGGAGTTGGACGAACACCATATGTGGAAAGTGGTTACGTGGTCACCCGGATCTTCACCAGTCTTCCCCTTGAATTTTGGGATATCAGAGGGAAGTTTGGTTGGGACCGTAGGCCAAACCGGGTTATACCTAATTGGATCATTAGTCAATTTAGTGAGATCTGGCAAGTTTAACATTGCCAGAAAAGGGACTAGTGGCGGACCCTAAGGATTCCACCTGGTCTGGGTAGAACTCCCAATGTTCTGAAAAGAATGACCTAGATTTGTGAAGGCACCAGGTTGCCCGAAGTAATTTGTAGACCAAGCCAAACAATAAGGAGCCCCTTGTGGTCTATAAAAATTCAGAGTTTGACCAACTCTTGCCAAAAATCCTCTGTAACTAGTAAAGTTACCCCCTAAAGAAGTGTTAAGAAGAAAGCCCCTGATAAAGATTCCATGCATTAGCATAGGGAGACAATTTTTGAAACGAATTGACAAAAGAATATGGCATATTCCCCTGTCAGCCGAAATAATATTTATTCCCAGCTCCTAACCCACTAACCGTAGGGTTTGTCCAACTTTAAAATGAATTATAACCTTGACCTGAAAAGGAAAAAGGCATGGATCCCACTGTTGGGTTGGAATGTGGTATATGACCACCCGTAAATGGGGAACCTTGAAAAGAAGTTGATCCACTTGCCATGGATGTGGAGGTAGTTGATGGAATACTAAACAGAACTGAAGGAATTGCGTTGGTCGGCATTCCAAAAGGGAAAAAGGCAGTGCCAGAGGCAATAACTTGAGAGCTTCCACTCAATGATGGAATGGAAGTAGAACCAAATATAGGAGTGCTAGGAGTAACATAATGTATATACAGTGTTCCTCCTCCTTGTATAGATACAGGAGTTTGCATACTCGTAGTACTTATCATGGATGCCATGCTTCCAGCAGTGGTCATCGAAGGAATAGATTGATGTAAACCTCAGCTCAAAGGCCTGTTGGTCGGAGTTTCGACGTACAATAAAACATTTGGATGATCAGGAGGAAGAGGAGAATTAGGAGCCGAAACAAACTCATGAAGCTCTTCAACCTCAATATTATCTTCCAACCGGAAGATCACTGGAGAAAGAACTCGAGTGTTCCTCTATAACTCTCTACTTTTACCAGGTCTATCTTGTGAATCAATGACTCCAACTGAAGGATCAATCTCTAATGCGCCTGCTACCACTGGTTGAAAACCACTGGCAATATTGCTCCTACGCCTTCGAGGAGAAGGCTCATGAATCCTAGGTGATAGCCCACAAAGTATCCTAGACCGATGAGCTGGTCGATCAGCCACTTTGAATTAATTTTAAGAAATCTACTTAAAGACTCAGAAAAGTTGTAAAGCTAGGCCAACTACGAGCAAAGAGCACTCTCTAAAAGTCCCTAAAGATATAAGCAATCAAACATCTTTCAAGTATTTCCGCTCCAGGTGATTAAGAATGCGACCATCCCTTTCCAGTGCAAGAATCCGAGCTTTGCAAGGGTAGCCTCAAAAAGTACTATTGAACGTGATGCAACATCAGCCTTAGGTGCCACTGAATTCCCCTCCGCAGCCACTTATGTGATCCCTAGGAAAGGAAACTATGGATACCAATTTGTATCAAAAGTCGGGCGGAACAGTCGTGAGGCAGCATCCAACAAGTAGGAGAGGGGGTATCTCTAATTCATTTCTTCACTCTCCCTCCTGCTTAACTCCCAGTCAGGGAGCTTTTCCAGTCTTTCTAACGATATTAGGTTTCGCTCTTTATTCAACTTCTACGTTTTGTAATTTGAGTGGCCTTAGAGATTTAACTCTCTACTCACATAATCCAAGGCCCTAATGAACCTAAACTTGTTGGTGTTTGTTAGTGACAACAATAAAAGTTCTAGTTCATTTTATTAATTGCTGATTTTATATAGTTGTTCTTTAAGTCAGGGGAATTACAAGAGTGAAACTGATGATGTTTTATGACATAAAAGAAATCAATAGAAAACTCACTATATCAATGCAGTCATTTTCTTCGATGAAGAGTGATCTCTACTTTGGTTCTACAAAAACTTATATCTAAGCAAGATATTTTTCTTTTCTTTTTTGAAACAATCCACACACACCCAAAAACTAAAAAGACTAAGAATGCCTTAAAATGGAAACTAACTGTTACGCAGTAATTTGTCACCGTTGGTCACCGTCCCTGTTGCACCCCCGCTGTCGCACATTGGAGGACACATTTACGGACCTGTGACCAGTGACATAACTTGAAAACGCTTGCATTGAGGCCTCCTGAGTATGAAGTTCAATAACCCTGAAGACACCCTTTGAAGATTAACCTTGGAAAATGCCTT
>APFE030331043.1:28473-43700 GCA_000404065.3 Pinus taeda | reverse complement strand
GGATAGTGTGCTGGAAATGTGGAAAGAAAGGACACCTAAAGAAAGACTGTAGATCTCGGAAGGGAAAAGAAGGAGATTCACAGCAAGAAAACAATCATGAAGCAAATGTGACAGGTGAGGTGTTACAAGATGCTTTGATTCTTTCTTTCGAAAATATTACTGATTCCTGGGTGGTAGATTCAGGGGCCTCATTCCATGCCACACCTGATAAGAAATACTTTCATGACTATGTTCAAGGAGATTTTGGACAAGTTCGTTGGGTGATGATAAACCCTGTAAAATTGTTGGAATGGGTAAGGTTCTTGTAAAACAACAGAATGGAAACCAATGGCTACTAAAGGAGGTAAGGCATGTTCCAGATCTAAAGAAAAATCTGATTTCAACAGGGCAGTTAGGCGGTGAAGGTTGTGTGACAACTTTCACAGATAAAGCTTGGAAGGTCACCAAAGGAGCCCTGGTAATAGTAAAAGGCGAAAAGGTTGGTACATTGTATTTATGCAATGGTATTTCTAACTCTGTTAATGCTTTAACTTCCAAAGGAGCAGATGCAGCATTATGGCATCATAGGCTTGGACACATGAGTGAAAAGGGATGAAGATTCTTCACTCAAGGAATTTGTTGCCGGGTTTGAAGAATGTTGATTTGAACTTCTGTGAGAATTGCATTTATGGAAAACAGAAGAGAGTCAGATTTCTCAGAGTTGGGAAAGAAAAGAAGAATGAAAAATTAGAGCTTGTTGTGCATACAGATGTATGGGGACCTGCTCAGTATCATCTCTTGGTGGCTCTCATTATTATGTTACTTTTATTGATGATGCAACCAGAAAAACCTGGATTTATTGTATTCGAAATAAATCTGATGTATTTGATACTTTCAAGAAATGGAAAGCTTTGGTTGAAAATGAGACAGGAAAAAGGTTGAAGTGTCTTAGATCATACAATGGAGGTGAATATTGCAACAAAGAGTTTGATAGGTACTATTCTGAGAATGGAATTCGCAAAGAGAAGACAGTTCCAGGAACATCACAAGAAAATGGTGTGTCAGAAAGGATGAACAGGACAATCATGGAGAGTGCAAGGTGCATGAGATTGCATGCAAGATTGCCTTTACAATTTTGGGCAGATGTTGTACATAATGTTGTTTATCTAATAAACAAAGGGCCTTCAACTTCCTTAGATGGTGATATTCCAGAGGAGGCATGGACAGGTAAAAAGGTAAACTACTCTATTTTAAAGACTTTTGGTTGTGAAGCCTTTGTCCACATTAATAAAGAAAATAGAACAAAGCTTGAGGCAAAATCAAAGAAATGTACATTTATTGGATATGGTGTTAATGATTTTGGTTATCACTTTTATGATCATGAAAAACATAAAATCGTTAGGAGCAGAGATGTAATATTCAATGAAAAGGTTTTGTATAAGGATCAGTTGCAGGAAAAGAAACAGGAAAAAGAAAACAAAGAATACACAGTGCTTGACGATATCACACAAAAAGTAATGGTGCATGGAAATCATAATGATCAACAGCCAGAACAACAACCACAATAGCAACAAGCACTTCAAACACCTGAAAGTGGTGTTAGAAGATCTACCAGGATAAGTAGACCCCCTGAACTATACTCTCCTTCATTATATTATGTATTGTTGACTGATTCTGGTGAACCAGAATGTTATGAAGAAGCAGTGCAGGTAGAAATCAGGAAAAAGTGGGAGCAAGCCATGACAGAAGAGATGGACTCCTTAGCACATAACCAGACTTGGGACTTAGTCAGGTTGCCTGTAGGTAAAACAGCATTGCAGAATAAATTGGTTTACAAGTTGAAGGAAAAAGATGGAGGTAGAAAAAGGTATAAAGCTAGACTTGTGGTGAAAGGGTTTGCACAGAAAAAGGGTATAGACTTTGATGAGATATTTTCTCCTGTTGTGAAAATGACTTCAACTAGAACTATTCTAAGTCTAGTAGCAGTTGAAGATTTGCATCTTGAGCAGTTAGATGTAAAGACATCCTTTCTCCATGGGGATTTGGAGGAAGAGATATATATGCACAGCCAAAGGATATGAAGTGAAAGGGAAGGAGAAACTAGTGTGCAGGTTGAAGAAGAGCTTGTATGGCTTAAAACAGGCTCCAAGGCAGTGGTATCTAAAATTTGACAAGTTTATGTCTGAACAAGGTTATAGTAGATGTCACTCTGATCATTGTGTTTATCTCAAAAGGAAAAATGATGGCAGCTATATCATATTGTTATTGTATGTAGATGAAATGCTTATTGTAGGTTCTAACATGCAGGAAATAAATGTGCTCAAAAGAAAATTGGCAAACTCATTTGCAATGAAGGATTTGGGTGCTGCAAAACAAATCCTTGGTATGAGAATAACTAGAGACAGGAAAAATCGTAAATTAACATTGTCTCAGAATGAGTACATACAAAAGGTGTTGAAAAGGTTTAACATGCACAATGCAAAACCAGTTAGTACACCTTTTGCTAGCCATTCAAACTTAGTAAGGAAATGTGCCCAAAGACCCCAGAAGACATGGATTATATGTCTAAAGTTCCATATGCATCAGCAGTTGGAAGCTTAATGTATGCAATGGTCTGCACAAGGCCTGATATTGCACATGCAGTGGGAGTTGTAAGTAGGCACATGAACAATCCAGGAAAAGAACATTGGATGGCAGTGAAGTGGATTCTCAAGTATTTGAGAGGTACCACAAATCAAGGATTATGCTTTGGTGGTTCAAACATTGCTCTACAGGGATATGTTGATGCAGATATGGTGGGTGATAGAGATAACAGGAGGAGCACAACAAGGTATGTGTTTACTGTTGGTGGAACAGCTGTCAGTTGGGTTTCAAAACTGCAAAGTGTTGTTGCACTCTCAACAACAGAAGCAGAGTATGTTGCTGCCACAGAGGCTAGTTAAGAAATGATTTGGTTACAAAGGTTTCTGGATGAATTGGGTAAGAAGCAGGAGTTGGGCAAGTTATACAGTGACAGCCAGAGTGCCATACATCTTGCAAAGAACTCTGCATTTCATTCCAAGACTAAGCATATATAGCTCAAGTACCATTTCATACGGTCAGCATTAGAAGATGGACAGTTGAAGCTGGAAAAGATACACACTAGCCAGAATCCTGCAGATATGTTAACAAAAGTTGTAACTAGGGAGAAACTGAGAATCTGCTCAGTTTCAATTGGTCTTCAAGTATGATGAAGAAGATGAGAAATAGCCAAGTCCAAAGTGGAGTCATTGTCTAGCAAATGAAGCAGCGTTGGAGTTGCTATAATCAGTCTCCAAGTGGGAGATTGTTGGGTGTGGAGCCTGATTATCCTTTTTATTCAAAGGTTTCAGCCAAATGTATACCCCAGGAAGATAGTACACCCCTCCATGCGGGGGGTGCAGGGGGACTTGTCCCCCCTGCGGGGGTCTGGGGGGCCAATCCCCCCTGGCTGGGGGGTCCGAGGGCCATTGGTCCCCCGGCGAGGGATCGGGGACAGTGCCCCTGAAGCAAAAAACAGATGTAAAATTGCCTTGTAAGAGTATAGTAATTTCTATTCAATCTAGGCCATTCATTAGGAGGATGATCTGATGGTAGAACTTATGTTTAGTTTAGGGATTTTTGTCCCAGAAGGCAACCCCTTGCTATATATGAGGGAATTGTATTGCGTCTATGGATATTTGTATTCTGAGTGAGGAAGAGAGAGGAGATTGAGAGCGAAGGGGGTGTTACAACAGATCTACTATAAGTTGTATCTCTTTAGTTTGCTGGATAATATAATAAAAGAAGGACTGGTTGTTTCTCCATGGACATAGCCCAAACTGGGTGAACCACGTATATCTGTGTCTCTCTTGTTTTATGCATTTTCTGTGTTTATATTTGTAAAATATTTTATGTGTTCTATTGCTCTGTAATATATAATTTTCTAACACTCGGAGGCAGAGGGAGGATGAGGCACTCGAAACCCAACAAAATCGCACTCATTCAGTCTCGTCAAAGGAAGGTCTTTTCCCAGAAAACATGTCGTTGAAGGCAAGAGCATTTCTAGATATCTCTATGGATTATGAGAAGGATCGAAGTGGCAGATTTACTTATTAATTTCAGGGCTTCGTGCATGGTGAAGTTGTGGGTCTCGACCCTTTGGGGGTGGTGGCGAGGGCTCTAACTTTTACGCCTAAAGTGGCGGGGAAACCTGTAAAACTTGGGGAGTCCTTCATTCAAAATGTGTTGACAGAGGATGGTATAGGGCGTAATATTGAGGAACAGGCTCCAACTCAGGAAGGGAAATTTCATCCAATGATTATTGAGATGGGAAATAGCCAGACCACAGGCTCAAATAGAAAGAAAGGGAGAGTTATAAAAAAAAAAATTTGAATGCCAAAATCTTGTCCTTGGGATCAACATTCAGATCGATAAGGCTATGGAAACTTCTGAATTAATTTTGGTAGGAAGAGATAAGGGAAGGAATTATTCGACAAACTACATCTCTGAGTGGATTGCAAAGGCATGGAGGGGGGCTCCGGAAATATAAGAAGAGGTGATCACTTTGGTGACGGGGTGGTTTATGGTTAGATTCAATAAGTGTGAGTTTCTGGAATGGGTACTAGAGCGGAATTGGTGTTTCAGGATGTCACCAATTTTATTCAAGAAATGGACACCTCTTTTCGATGCAAAAACTTGAGGAGATACTAGTTTGGGTTCAGCTTCCGACATTACCCTGCAGTTATGGACAAAGGACGTTTTTAGGCCCACTAGGAACATGCTAGGGACTTTTCTTGAAGCTGATTTGTCTTTCTTGGAGACCAAGAGCAGGATTGTGGCCTAAATCTTGGTAAAACTAGATCTAATAGAGGGTTTGGCAGAAAAAATTGAACTTTAGTTACAAGGGTATTCGCACTCCAAGATTGTCGACTATAAGGAGTTGCCTTTGTGATTCCATAAACATGGGAATTTGGCGCGTGATTTCCCTCTGCGTATTCATAGAAGAAGGCGACAAAAGGGAGCCCCAAGAGAAGAAGCTCGAGAAAATGCAGTGGAGGAAGAAATTGTACAGGATGTGGAGATTGAGGAACAACGGGTTGGTATTCCTGAACCTATGGAGGTTGAAGAAGATAATTTGTTGCTTGGGAACCAAGAAATACTGGATAATTCTAAGCAATTGGAGGCTTAGGATGAGATTGAAATCATCGGCCCTACTCCCCAGTCCACGGGTACTTATTTTCCTCCCCTCTCCTCTTTATTTGCATTATTGCACTCTTTGTTAGATGTTCTCCCAAGGTCTGGTCCCTCTAGGCTGTTGTCTTCTGATGTTTCACCTCATTGTAGCTTGTCTTTTTCATTGGACAATATGATTACCTCTATTATGACTCCCAACTTGTCTGTGTCCTCCCTGACTAGCCCTGATTTGTTATCCCTCCCCATTTCTTCCTCTTTCGCGTCCCACTATAACCTAAGTCCTCATGATAAGAAATACCCCCCCTAGCATCCATAGGAGAGCTTGGGGGTTTTTAGGAGCCTTCTATGCCTCGAAATCCTAGAGGTAGGAAATATAACTTATCTAAGGCTCAATTGAAAGAAAAACTAGACATAGCAGATGGGAAACAACTCTCTCTGAAAGGGGCTCTTAGAGCAGCACAATCTCTTGTGGCAGTGTTGTGCTATTCAACAACCCCCCCATTTATTGATTTAATAGCTAATGATCAATTAGTAAATGGGGACCCTTTATTTAAAAACCCTCCGAGAAAAATTTAGCACTTAGGCACTTTCTTTTAAACTTTCAGAAATAAATCAAGATATCAAGTCAAAACCCTCTAAGACTAGCAATTCTCTCCTTTTCGCATACCGTTGGACCAAGTGTGTTCAAAGGGTTAATTTGTTGGGTGTGAAGCATGATTATTATTATTTTTAGGCACCTTTACTTTTTCAATAATCTCATCAAGGACTACGTATTCCTTGTTTTCTTTTTCTGTGTTTATATTTCTACAATATTCTATGTGTTCCATTACTCTGTAATATATAATTTTCTAACAACTGGTATCAGAGCCGAAGGTCTATTTGGCTGATAAACTTGCAAGAAAGAAGGGTTTCTCATTCAAGTGGGAGCAATGGTGGAAGATGGTAAGTTTAGGGTAGAGAAATTTAATGGCCAAAACTTCTCGCTGTGGAAGATGCAGATGGAAAATTATCTGTATTAGAAAGATCTGTACCTACCATTGGGCAGAAAAACAAAGATGATGAGGGGTATGACAGATGAAGAATGGAACCTTCTTGATATAAAGGCACTTGGAATAGTACGGTTGTGCCTCGTAGCGTCGGTCATCTTCAACATTTCGAAGGAAACAACAACAGAGGGTTTGATTAAGGCGTTGGAGAAACTATATGAAAAATCCTTGGCCTCAAACAAGGTATTTCTTATGAAACAGTTATTTAATATGAAGATGTCGGAAGGTGGATCTGTTGCAGACCATTTAAATGATTTTAATACTGTTACAAGTCAGTTATGTTCTGTAGGGGTAAACTTTGATGATGATGTTAGAGCTCTATTATTCTTGTGCTCATTGCCACAAAGTTGGAATGGTTTAGTAATGGTCATTAGTAACTCTATTTCTGGATTTAGTACTTTAAAGTTTGAAGATGTTGTCGGTGCTATCCTTAGCGAGGAAATGCGACGGAAAAGCTCCGGTGAGACATCAGGTAATGCTTTGAGTGCAGAGTCTAGGGAAATAAAAATGGAAAGAGGAAAGAGCTCAAGATATCACAGTAAATCAAGGAAAGGCATATCCAAGTCCAGATTGGGGATAATGTGGTGGAAGTGAGGAAATAAAGGACACCTAAAGAAAGACTGTAGATCTCGGAACGGAAAAAGAAGGAGATGCACAGCAAGAAAACAATCATGAAGCAAATGTGACAGGTGAGGTATTACAAGATGCTTTGTTTCTTTCTTTCAAAAATATTACTGATTCCTGGGTGGTAGATTCAGGGGCCTCATTCCATGCCACACCTGATAAGAAATATTTTCATGACTATGTTCAAGGAGATTTTGGACAAGTCCGTTTGGGTGATGATAAAACCTGTAAAATTGTTGGAATGGGTAAAGTTCTTGTAAAACAGCAGAATGGAAACCAATGGCTACTAAAGGAGGTAAGGCATGTTCCAGATCTAAAGAAAAATCTGATTTCAACAGGGCAGTTAGGCGGTGAAGGTTGTGTGACAACTTTCACAGATAAAGCTTGGAAGGTCACCAAAGGAGCCCTGGTAATAGCAAAAGGCGAAAAGGTTGGTACATTGTATTTATGCAATGGTATTTCTAACTCAATTAATGCTTTAACTTCCAAAGGAGCAGATGTAGCATTATGGCATCATAGGCTTGGACACATGAGTGAAAAGGGGATGAAGATTCTTCACTCAAGGAATTTGTTACTGAGTTTGAAGAATGTTGATTTGGACTTCTGTGAGAATTGCATTTATGGAAAGCAGAAGAGAGTCAGATTTCTTAGAGTTGGGAAAGAAAAGAAGAACGAAAAATTAGAGCTTGTGCATATAGATGTATGGGGACCTGCTCAGGTATCATCTCTTGGTGGCTCTCGTTATTATGTTACTTTTATTGATGATGCAACTAGAAAAACTTGGATTTATTGTATTAAGAATAAATCTGATGTATTTGATACTTTTCAGAAATGGAAATCTTTGGTTGAGATTGAGACAGGAAAGAAATTGAAGTGTCTTAGATCAGACAATGGAGGTGAATATTGCAGCAAAGAGTTTGATAGGTACTGTTCAGAGCATGGAATTCGCAGAGAGAAGAAAGTTCCAAGAACACCACAAGAAAATGGTGTGTCAGAAAGGATGAACAGGACAATCATGGAGCGTGCAAGGTGCATGAGATTGCATGCAGAATTGCCTTTACAGTTTTGGGCAGATGTTGTAGATATTGCTGTTTATCTAATAAACAGAGGGCCTTCAAGTTCCTTGGATGGTGGTGTTCCGGAAGAAGCATGGACAGGTAAAAAGGTAAACTACTCTTTTTTAAAGCCTTTTGGCTGTGAGGCCTTTGCCCATATTGATAAAGAAAATAGAACAAAGCTTGAGGCAAAGTCAAAGAAATGTAACTTTATTGGATATGGTGTTAATGATTTTGGTTATCGCTTATATGATTACGAAAATCACAAAATCATTAGGGGAAGAGATGTAATATTCAATGAAAAGGTCTTGTATAAGAATCAGTTGCAGGAAAAGAAACAAGAAAAAGAAAACAAGGAATATGCAGTCCTTGATGAGATTACTGAAAAAGTAAAGGTGCCTGAAAATAATAAATAATTAACGAACAAAATTGATGAATTGCGATAGAAAGAATCACCACATTTAACTTAGATATCATTGGACTTTTCATTGAAAGCTAAGAATTAAGGCATTTCCTATAAAATAAAGCGCTTATCGCAATCGCATATCGGCTTTCACAAAGGACGCAACTCACAAAGCATGTTGTAACATGCGAGATGCGATATTGCGATAGATCAAGTCAATACTTATCACAACACTTTACTTAAAAGCCAATCTTATGAACTGCGATAATTTGTGAAGTGCGATAGAACTTGAACCCGAAAAAAGCAAATATTATAAATTGTAAGTTAAGTCTAACACGTACTAGAATGAATTTTATAAAATAATTACTCATTTGGGAAAATTGCGCTCTAAACGATAAAGAATATATCGCTCATCTTGCATCTCGCATCCCGCAGAATATTAAAAAACTCTAGGAAAGCGCACAACCAAAAATGCGATAGTGCGATTTGCGATATTATGATAATCTTATCACAATTGCAAAATCGGTGTTCTCGTAGTTTAAACTCGCCACCTTAAATTTTTTCCTTCCCATTTTTTATGTAGTAGTTTAAGGAGTAACAAAGGTAATGATAAGAAGCCTTAGTGGCTATTTAATAAGTTTAATGGCATTTATGTTAGCGGCTCGACATGATACGATATCTTTTCATTTGCGTATTGAATAAAAGCTCCTATATTGTCACCTTTTTTAGGTTAACTGTATTATTTAACTCTCTATGTCATTCTCACTTGTGTTTATCCAATAACTTCCATTTTTCTCCATTTCAGAAAACCTCTATAGAGAAAATCATTGGGAAGAATGGTGAAGAAAGGAAAGGCGACTGCATCTGAGAAATCAAACATGGTGTCGCTTTTCTCTGATACCACATGCAGCAAGGACGAAGGAACCATGACATGGGAGGCCATGTATAACCTATTAGAAGAAAAGCAGCCCAGGCCACTGGTAACAAAGGCCACGGCTGATGCTCAGGAGTCATTTGATGCCTCCTATTTCAAAACAAGATGTTCATTCCTGCACTGAATAGCTACGAGACCAAAGATAATACCATATATGGATATGGTCAAATGGGTAATTGATGAGGTAGACATCTCAGACAGAACCTTCAAGAGTAACAGGCAAGAGGTCATGGTTTCGTTCTTAGCAAACAACCTATGACTAATGTACCAATTACCAGAGCCGCAAAATCTCTACAACAAACAGTTCCTTGAGCAATTCTCTAAAGAAAATGAGGACTTGTTAGATGTCAAGCAGACCTGGAAATCAAGCAGAGGCAAGCTCAAATGGGATAAAACTAGTATGTACTCAATGACATCCATTTCTACCCCTCATAGTTTCGCAGCAACAATGATATGTAGGTTATTCAATAGACCCGATAGCACCAATTTTTCCATGGAATGGCTCCCATTAATAGATGCAGCAGTAAATGCAACAATTATGAACTAAGCTCAAATTTTATCAGACAATTTGGCAAAGGCCATTATAGAATATAGAAGGAAAATGAGTAATTATTTAATGATTTTTCCCCCTTTCTTCATGAGTGCTTTTGTTATGGATGCAATTTGTTTCTGTTCTCAATTTCCCAATATGGGATGGAAGTGGACTGTACAAAACTTGCTTCCAATCCATATATACCATAAAATTTTGTGGGAATCTCAACTCCACCCCCATTTTTATAAAAATTGTCAAGGGGTTATGCTACTTATTCATAGAGCAGTGTACGATAGAGCTACCCCTAGGTTTTGTAAAGAGGCCGAAGTAGATATCTTGCCAGTAGCCAGATGGTTTGGGGAAGAGACATTCACCTACATCAGATTTTTTGGGAGCATTGCTTCATCGCATGTCCTCCCATATTATGTCCCCGACAAACTAATGGCTAGAGAAATAGCCTACCAAATAGCAGGGGAAGGCGGATTGAGCAAAGGACTGAAAGAGCAGAAGAATGTCATTTGGCCTACATTCCCATTACAATGTGGTGCTTTTGCACTACATGATTATGGACATGCATTAAAAGAAGTAGAGATTATTATGTCTCCGAAATTAGCTACAGTCCCGGGAAGGCAATACGACCCAAATGGCACTATTAAGGAATTTACTTCTATGGTAAAAGTAAAACAGTTCACCCACAAAGAGGACACCTTTGATGACCTCTTCCTACAGGCAAAAACATTTTCACAAGTTTTTCATATGGCATCACTACTTTTGACCCAGAAAGATGTTAAGGCTTTCCATGTGTATAGGAAAAAGAGATTATTAAAGGTCCCATTGGACCTACTGTAGATTGAACCAATAAGGGAGCCAACTCCCAGCATAATCTTGGAGGGAAGCTCCAAAGAAAAATCTGAAGAAGAAACCCAAGAGGGATCGACTCATGAGTCAGAGCACTCAAAGCAGTAGTCTCAAAATGGGGGAGGAAACACAAATAAAGAGTCTGAAAAAGACACAACTGAAAGTACAGAGGAGACGGCCGAGCAAGCTTTAGCAAAGAAATAAGCAAAGGTTGCTTCTACTTCTGCTGAGTCAGGTAAATCTCCAATCATTGACCTGGAAAAAGAATGGGAGCAGTTCAATAAAAATCTCCACACATACACAAACCCTGAGCAAACATCTAAAATGAAAACTCCCAAGCAAACACAGCATAAAACAAATCCAGAAGCAACAGAGGAAGGATCTATAGGCACTCATGACATTGAGATCATTCCTGTTATTCCTACTTCAGATATTGTCTTAAGGATTGAGTAAATACCTTCGTTATATGTATTCTACAGTCCTACCCACAAGGCTATAGTCAAAAGACAAAGGAAGAAAATAAAATTGGACACCATGTCTGTTACGACTCCGGAAAATGAACCAATGGATATTGTATGGCAGGACCTGCCTATCAACCCATCTGAGAATCTCACAAAGTTGTCACAGTTCGTAGGAGCCTATGCCACAGCGACCATTGACAAGGTGATAGAGGTCCAAATGCTGCTAAAGTAAAATGAATAGAAAATTCTGCTGCTAGAACAATAATTAGCCCAGGAAAAATCTAATCAGCAAGAAAAATTACAAGTAGCCCAGCTCCAAAGAGAATTTGAACAGATGAGGGTACAACACCAATCCAGCTTAGTAGAAAAGGATTCGCACATACAATAAATGTAGATAAATTGGAAGACAATCTGCAAATCGACGAATTCATCAAAGAAATGCTCAGCCTTAATTCCCTACTAATGCCACAAAATGAAGTATTTTGCCAGAAAATCTCGCAAATAAATCCTTATTGCGAGACCAGTGATAAATTAACAAACCAAGTTATTTATATGAGATTTGAGTACGACAAAATCCATAAAAGGGTTTTTGAATCTTATTCACCTAGCAAGAATTAGAGGATGGAAGAAAGGCTAACCTACCAAAGCTGGAAGAGTCTCATAAAGATATCTTGTTTACAGATTGGGATTCTCAATTGAAACAGACAGAAAGGGCAACAGTGATAGCAGCAAACAGCGTAATAGAAGCCATAACTGAAAATATTCATGGCACCAATCTTGTCATGGATCATGTACCAGGGTTCCTACTAAATGTCAAATAGCTAGAGCAACAGTGGAAATAGGCAGCGCAAGAAAAGGAGGAGGCAATCAAATACTTAAACAAGCTAAATTGGGAAGCATACTTGTTACACAAAAAATTGTCACCATGACTTTCTACAGTTTGTATGAGTCCATCAACATTCATACATGCCTCCTTTGCAAGTCTTAAACCTCATCTCTTCATGTCAAGCCTTGAAAATGGGAGAAAGACCTTAAAAATATCTCAAATCCTGGTTTCGCACTTTCTCCTAGCATTGCCTGCGGTGCCGCACCTAATGGTCATGTTCCTGCGAACCTGACTGCTCTGTCTATTGAGTAATGGGTGTGAACCCCTGTAAAAGTTAAAAAGGCGTGAGTTCATTCCTAAAAACTCATCTTGGGTCACTTCTAGACACTTCTAGAAGGAATATTACGCTGGCAAGTCCTCTCCACCTTGGTTCATCCATTCCATAACTAAGGGAGTTAACTCCATGATATGAGGTGCTTATCCCATTGAAGAAGGAACTTATCCCTTCAATGGTGGACCTGCAACTTCCGCCATTTGCACTATAAATTCATGCATTGGGCTGGTTGTGAGGGGGGTTGAAAGCTAAAGATTCTTGAGGGTAAATGCTGCTGAAAACTAGGCTTCCTTTTTGAGCTTGTGAGAGGAGAGATCACATACCTTTCATGTCATTTGGGAAGTGAGTGAGGCTTGTCAAAGTAGAGGAGACTCCTGCTAGACCCTGGAAAGAACTTGTGCAACATCAAGGCAAAGGTTGTAAGGTTCTGTTATTCATAAAGTTATTACAATCAAGTTTGTTTTTCTCAATGAACTGTCTCTAATGGTTTATTTTATGAGCTCCTTGATCTACATAATGAACATGTTTTGTTATACGCAGGTATGCTTTGATGTGTGCTTGTTTGTGTATGCAGGTTATTAAACGAGAACTGCTTGAAGCTGTTGGGATAAAACTGCCTCAAACAAGCGTTGGACCGAGATAGGGTTTGTTGCACCTCTTAGTATTCATTATTGAATTGAAACATGTTTAGAGAAAAGTAGATTTGTGTGTGCTCTTTGTTGCTAGATATCATTAGATACTAGGGAGATCGGTCTTGTCCGCAAGAACGATTTATCCGGCCAACAATACTAGCAGTTTCTAGTAAAACCACACAGCCATTGGATGACTCTAAGATGTTTAACAACTTCTACACAAAAAATGGTGCCAGCATTGATAGATGCCATATTTGTTGGGCAGTTAAAATCTGCAATCGGCTAGCCGCCTCAGCTCAAGCCAATGACTGATATTTACGACCTTAGAGATCAAGTTTAGAGGAGTTAGTCATTAATTTATTTTTATTTACTTTTATTTTTGCATATTCTGAGTAAGGTCGTTTCAAACATCCTCAGCTATTTTTGTAATATCTATTTTAAGACATATAGTTTAGCATTTAAACCCATCTCATGCATGTAGAGAGCAGTCCAGAAATTTTATCAAAAACACTTTTCAAGACACTAAACTTTTGTACTTTTGAGGAGGTTTTGATGAAATAAATGGAAGAGGATCTATTTTTCTTTACATGTCTAGCATGCTCTACTGAAATGCACTTTTGTATTCTTAGAATATGTTGGATTAAATGGATTGGGTCAATATTGCTGAAGCACATGAGCAGGACTTATCATATATGGTACTTTTATCATATGATTATGTTTTATTTATGTACTAAGCAATAACTTTTTTTTCAATTGTTTTGTGTATAAAAGTCAGAATTATAGTTTCACATTATTGTAGTTCTGTATGATGTTACCTCTGATTATGTTTTAAATACATGAACGATTTTTATATGCGATATATTTGTTATGAAACCAGCTCACAAAAAGATAGAAAAGATAGATGAACGCCTTAGAAATCAGCGTCTTCGAGGGGGCAACCTCCTTTACATTACAAAAATAAATAATTCTTGGATGATACAAATGACAATACCTCCTTTATATATATAGGAGTCTAAGGGGTCATAATATAATCAGAGCCGACATAACAATAATAATGTAAGGGCACAATAATAACAATAGTGAGCTTCTATGGGGGACAATAATAACAATATGGGGACTACATGAGCACAACAATATAATAAGGGGGTTGTACTAATAACAATAAGGGTTACACTAGTAGTATAGGGACCTAACATGCCTTCCTCCTTCAAAAAGTGTTGTCCTCAACTCTTGAGTGGTTCTTGATGCTTCTGTATAAAATTCTTATCCTCCCATGTGGAATCTTCAGTGGGTAAGTTCTTCCACTTGATGAGATACTCTGAAATTGATTGATTTCATAGCTGTTGGGTTCTTGTTTCTGTGACTTCTCTAGGTTCCAATATGATTTTTCCTTCCACGTCAATTTCTGGAAATATTGTTTGAACTAGGATCTTCTCATTATGTAAGGTCGCCATTTCTTAAGTGCATGTAGTCCTGTCAACATTTCCTTCTCATAAATAGCTTCGTGTAAATACTTTCCTTTGATTGGACGACTTTCAAAAGCAATGGGTCTTTCTTCTTACATTAAAACATCACCAATTCCATTTCCTGATGCATCATATTCCATAATAAAGGTTTTTGTGAAGTCTGGCATCACTAAGACCAGTGCTTGGTACATTTCCTCTTTAAGATGTTCAAAGGCCTTCCTTGCTTCTGGAGTCCATGAAAACGCATCTTTATTCAATAATATTGTTTTTGGAATGTATTCGGTCTTAATTCTTATTTGATGATATCCTAAACGAAAATCCAACTTGGTGAAGTAAATTAATCCATGTAATTCATCCAATAATTCACCAATGACAGGAATGGGAAATTTATCTTTAATAGTCAGTTTGTTAAGCTCTCTATAATCCGGACACATGTGCCATGACCCATCCTTCTTATGCATCAATACTACTGGAGCAGAGAAAGAACTTTGACTAGGTTGAATTATACCAATCATTATCATTTCTGTAACCATACGTTCAATTTCACTCTTTTGGGCATAGGGATATCTGTAAGGCCTGATGTTTGGAAGAACACTTCCTGGAATCAAATGAATAGAATGATCATGATCACGAACAGATGGGAAGCCTTTGGGAGTCTCAAATACCTTGGAATGATTGTCCAAGACTCTTTGGAGATCTGGAGAAATAGATAATTTCGATGTGGGAACCTCTAGCGAATATAATTGTGCAATTACGCCTCGTTTTTCTTTCTTTAGAAGCTTTTTCATTCCATTAGAGCTGATTATGTTTCCCAGTTTCCCTGTGATACCCCTTAATTCAACTTCCTTTCCTTCAAAAAAAAAAAAAAAAAAAAAAAAAAAAAA
>APFE030331043.1:13467-27841 GCA_000404065.3 Pinus taeda | reverse complement strand
GTGTTTCTCTTTGTATCCTCATAATGTGCTATCATTTCCTCCGTGAAAATTGACCACGTGACAAGTGATTTACGAGAAAAAATCCCTTCATACCATAAAAATTGATTCGGTTCCAAATATAAAGATGCAATATGTACCTTTTCTAACAATTGCACCTCATGTAGATCAAAATATTGCTCCATCTATAGTATCCAATTTACCGAATCCTTGCCATCAAACTTCCACATATCGCCTTTTCTTGATTTTAGGAGCTCGATCTTGAAACGACTGTAACTCTATAATTTCAGATCTCCCAAATCTGAAATTACGACCTGCGGTAGCCCTTTGTGTCCTCTTTCCAATCCACCAGTCTGATCGAAATTGGATTCTCCAAAAAAGATTTATGCACAATCTCCAAAGATGACCTGATTATATACCTTTCTAGAAGAGCGAACTTGTATGAAGTGTGACATGTCATTGTTTTGACCTTCATCCATAAAACTGATACACAGAAATATACAAGAAGTCCTCTTTCTGTAACTTCTTACGAAACTTCAATCTGATGCTTAGAAGGAAAGTTATGATGATTTTCTGAAAGTCACCTATTTGGGATGTAATTCGGGATATTGAAAAAAAACCATAAAGGTCTTGGAATACATCTCTAAAAATATATTGAAACAGGATCTAAAATTCAGGTCCAACCTTCACCAAGATTTCGTCTCAAATGGGTTTTAATTTCAGAATCTAAACCTTTGTAGAAAACAAATTATAGCAAAAATTCCATGATGACCTGTTTCAGATGGAATTCTGGAGCTTGCAAAAACCCTAACTTCCTCAGATCATATCTCCGAAAATATAGCGTAACAAGATCTAAAATTCGGACCTAAGGTTCATTGAGATTTCGGCTCAAATGGGTTTTTTTTTAGCTTTTGAAACATCGCAGAAAACATTACAGCGAAAATTCCACGATGGCCTGTTTGGAGCAGTGAAACCCTAGAATCCAAAGCTCTGATACCAAATGTTCTGAAACTAGCTGACAAAAAGGTATAAAAGATAGATGAACGCCTTAGAAATCAGCCTCTTCGAGGGAGCAACCTCCTTTACATTACACAAATGAACAATTCTTGGATGATACAAATGACAATACCTCCTTTCTATATATAGGAGTCTAAGGGGTCATAATATAATCAGAGCCGACATAACAATAATAATGTAAGGGCACAATAATAACAATAGTGGGATTCTATGGGGCACAATAATAACAATATGGGGACTACATGGGCACAACAATATAATAAGGGGGTTGTACTAATAACAATAAGAGGTTACACTAGTAGTATACGGACCTAACAATATTTCTCATAATTGTTTTGTCTAACTATTTATCCAAAACAATTATCTTTAAACGATTTCATTTCTTTTGGCAGTTGAATGATCATTATTACCAATTGTTGTAACACATCATTGTAAATTGCATATCACATTTTATTCCCGGGTATATTATAGTTAGATAACATTATAATAAAGAGATATGCATTTGTTTAGTAGTTAGATTAGATTACACTTAGCTTAGTCATTTCCCGTTACATCTTATATCATCCCACCAACATTATCAAATATCTCTGGGAAATTGGTCCCATTATCCCCAGTCGGAGCCTTTCAAGGTCCGAACCGGGTGGTTTTCCCCCATGTTGTCAATGCGATTTTAAAGGCTTCAACATTTTGGCGCTAGAAGGAGGGCCTAATTATGAATGGCAAGCAAATATAAATCAGTAAGCCATTCTAAGAGTAAAACTCCCTCACCATCACCTCCAACTTCTCAATCGCATTCTAAATCCCTAAATCCTAGGCGTGAAGTTGTAAAGAAATCCTTAGAATCCACTACTGTGATCCCAAAGAAATCAGATCAATCTTCTTCTATAGAAACCCCCGAAGTTCAATCTTTAATCCATAAACTGCAAGGGATTTCTTTATCTCAAGAAGAATCTGAGTTATCCCAAGCCAATGTTTCTTCTCAATTTCCTTCCTCTCAAAGGTTAACTAGATCATACAGTGAAAAATTTGGGATCCCCCCATTTGAATTCCCTCTGCCAAACTAAAGGAAAACTAAGAAAACATAATCTGAAGCTCATAGTAAGCTTCTCTCATCATCACCTGAAACACCCTCATTTATTCCATCCACGTCATCTTAAAAATAATCATCCACTTCACAACTCCAAATCGTGATTTACACTGGTACTAGAGCACAAGCCTCCTCTACCCAATCACCTTCAACTACTGGAACATCTTCCTCTACACAGATACCCGTGATGGCTCAAAGACCACAGACAAATCCAGGAGTTGTTCGAATGGCAGGACCATTACATCCACTACCTGCGCATCTAATGAAATGGTTGCCAAAATTTAACCCTGATGATGGTTTGCCTGCTGAAGAACACATAAACAACTTCATGTTGTCTATAAATCTGAATGCAGTGGTAGAAGAAGCTGTAGTTGTAAGATTATTCCCTTATACCTTACAAGGATCAGCAAGATCATGGTATTTTTCATTACCATCTGGTTCCATTAATAGTTGGGATGTCTTTCAAGAGCAGTTCCTAACCAAGTTTGGAGATGACCGATCGTCAGCTACTCTTCTCAATGATATCTCCAACTTGAGAGTTGAACCTACAGAACCAATTGAGGACTTTAATTCACGTTTTAATATGTTATTGAATAAGACCCCAAAGACATCCAAGCCTAGTGATGAAGTCCAAAATGAATGGTACATTTCTTCTCTTCCCTCAAACACAACTATTTTTGTCGATAGGGCTGCCAAACCGACTTTGGCAAAAAACATGAAAGAAGCCATAGCTTTAGAAAAACTCATTTTAGATTTAGAGAAAAAGAATGCATTAGAAGAACGAAAATCCAGGAAGGTAAATTTTAGGGATGAATCCAAGAAAAAAGCACCTAAATATCCTTTTGATCTTGAAGGACTACAAAAGGTCCTTAAAACTATGTCTGATGAAATGGTTGACATTAAAAAGAAGATAGCTGAGACTTCTTCAAGGAAAGCTTACAGACCTTACAAAATAAATCCTTCCTCTGATCCTAAGCCTCCACGTACAATATCAAATGTTGAATCAAATGTGGAGGAAGAGGAAATCTCAACAGCTGAAGAACAAACTGATGACGGAGAAGTGGTTGAATTACAAGGAATGTGGGATTTCATTCTTCCTAATGAAGAAGCACAAGAAGTATTACTTGTCGAAACCAGGAGTAGAAGCACTGTAGATTTGCCACAAACAAATCCAAAATAGAAAGCATCAACTCCAGCTACCAAAGATAAAGAAATAGGTAAGAAATTCTCCCCCAAATCCACTCAAACTACTCCTCCTCAATCAAATTCTTCACCTTTAGCTAAAACCCTGCTAGTCTCTGATGAAATGGAATACAACATTGTTGAAGATATGAAAAAGATTAGGGAAAATATTACATTCCATGAGCTTAGCAAGTTAAAACATCAACAAAAGCTATTTCTCAAAGAATTGAAAGCAGTCCTGACTTCTCCTCTCCCCGCTACTATAATCTCACAAGTTGCTCAAGCAATGGGAAGGCCTCCTACTACCTCATTAGACAAAATCAGTTCAACTAATATCGCTCTAAAAGGAGGAAGATCCAAATCCCATACACCTCCATTTCTTTTAACTTTTGAAGTTTTCAATAAAAATATACACAATTGTTTAGTTGATTCAGGAGCTTCATCCAACGTTCTACCAAGAAAAGTTTGTGCGAAATTGAATGTAGAACCCCAAAAATTTGTTGTTCGCATCATGCAGTTAGATCGATCTCAAGTTGAAGTTATGGGAGAACTCAATCAAGTCACTATTAGACTCTCATCAAACCTGAAAGTATGTCAAGTGATTGATATTCTTGTGGTTGATATACCAGAATTCTATGGCTTAAGCAGAGACTGGTCAGAAAATCTTCATGTCTATGTCACAACCGACTTATCCCATATGTTGTAATGCCCTACTTAATCTTATCATGCAAATTTTATTTACCTGAAAATAATGACTTAATTATCAATAAATATTGGTATATACTTACATTTGTGAAACTGTAATTTTTATTTACTGATATAAATTTTATTATTGTTATTATTCAATTCCCAATTTGTCTTCTCAAATTTAATTGTGGATAGGATATGTAGAAATTATGGTTGTAGATTAACCTAATAATGCAATACACTAAAGCAAAATACTTAATCTACTTCTACAATCAAACTTGCAGAAGCTTAATCGATTTGAGCAAGATCAAACAAAACACATATAACAGAGAAGAAGAATCAATACACATAAAACACAGAAGAATACTCTGGGGAAAGCCTCAGCTAAAAACCCCGCTATAAGTATTATCATACAAGTGGAAATATCTCAGGATTACACACAGCTTTAGCTCTCATAGTTATCCAGCTCTGAGTACAATCCCTCACTGTTGCTCATAGAGAGAATAGACAGCTCATATGCCTTTCCCTCTGCCCTCTAAGCCTCCTATTTCCTTGGGCAGTTTTCCCTGGGTGCTCCAGTTGTAACCTTGTGTGACACTGATCTCACACACTGCTCCAACACACTATAAAACTGCGCAAATCTCAAGGAATGAATTCCTTCTACATGCAAGAGATTTTCTTATAGGAAAATTCTTGCAACTGACAGTACATTGTCCCTACCTTTAATCTGAACTAGGTCTTTGTATGAACTGACATGCATGAGTTACTTATGAGAGAATCTTCAGTTATCTGGAGTACACTAGTTGCATGAATGCATGCATTAACTGACTAAACTCATAATTAGTTCCTCAAATTGTTTGGAACTAATTTAACTTAACTTAACTCGATTAACAAAGCTAACTAATTACAACTCAAACACAACTCATCCTTATCTCCTTAATTAAGGGATAATCTCCTCAATCAAAGGGATAATTATTGCATTACTTCACAAAGACTTCTAACTTGAATTTCTCGAACTAATTATCTCAAGACAAATTAATTAATAATTTTTCAAGCAGCTGGTGAGACTAAATTCGAATTTTAATTCAAGGATAAATTAAAATTGGAATATTCGTGTTGCCACATTCCAACACTCCCTCTCAACAAGAAAGGGATTATTTGCCACCCTGATCCTGTCTCTATGGAACTCAAATTTACACTTTGACAGTGCCTTAGTCAAAATGTCAACATCTTGCTCCTCGATTGAAATATATTGCAACAACATGATCCTCCTCGCCACACGGTCTCTGATATGATGATACCGAATGTCGATGTGCTTGGACCTGTCATGAAATACTGGATTCTTATAGAGTTTGATACAACTCTTATTATCACAATAGATCACAGTTGGATCCATCCTCTAATCAAACAAACCAACTAGAATTTTCCGCATCTAGATGGCCTCACATGCTGCCTGACTTGCAGCCATGTATTCAGTCTTTGTTGAGCTGAGTGCAACCGACCTCTATTTCCTGCTGCACCAAGAAACTGCAGTTGACCCAAGGTTGAAAATTCCTCCTGATGTGCTCTTCCGATCTGATGG
This sequence comes from Pinus taeda, assembly GCA_000404065.3. Classification (NCBI taxonomy): domain Eukaryota; kingdom Viridiplantae; phylum Streptophyta; class Pinopsida; order Pinales; family Pinaceae; genus Pinus; species Pinus taeda. Next base: position 22,289 of record APFE030331043.1, on the reverse strand, counting down.
ACTCCCTACCCAATCTGCATCAGTGAAGCCCTGTAGCTTCACTCCCTTTGTCCATCTATACCATAATCCATACTGAGATGTGCCTCTGAGGTATCTCAAAACATGCTTTGTCGCCTTCCAAAACAGCTTGATAGGCTGAACCATAGCTTGACTCAGTTGGTTCACCACATAGCACAAATTTGGTCGTGTGTTCACAAAGTAAATCAGTGAACCCACAAGTTATCTATACACAGTAGCTTCTACTACTTCTCCTGAAGTAGCATCCTCCTTCCTCCAATTACCTGCTAGAGGAGTCTGCATGGGCTTGCACTTCTCCATGTGGAATCTCTAGAGTATCTCATTGGCATACTTGCCCTGAGACACAAACAACTCCCCATCCTTCTGCCACACTTCCATGCCAAGGAAGTAGTGCATGAGACTCATGTCTTTCATCTCGAATTCTCTTGCAAGGTCATCCTTGCAAGACATGATCAACTGATCATCACCTGTTAATATGAGATCATCAACATAAAGAACAATGATCAATGGCTTACCTTTCACAATGATTTGATATAGGTTCGCATCTGCTTCAATCTTTTTGAAGCCCAACCAGGTGAAGTAGTTGTCGATCCTGGTGTACCAAGCACGAGGTGCTTGCTTCAGCTTATATAAAGCTCTCTTGAGTCGACACACATGCGACCCACGATCGAAGGTCTCAAAACCTTCAGGCTGCTCTATGTACACCTCTTCCTCAATCTTGCCATTGAGGAATGCAGTCTTCACATCCCTCTGATGGATCTTCCAACCCATCTGTGCTAATAGTGCCAACATCGATCTGATAGATGAGTACCTTGCTACAGGAGCAAAAGTATCATCATAGTCAATCCCCTCGACCTGTGAGAAAACACAGGCAACAAATCTTGCCTTATGTTTCTCCACATCACCATCAGAAACTTGCTTTACCTTGTAAAGCCAACAGGAACTCACAACTGACTTATTCTCCGGTCTTGGAACCATATCCCAAACACTGTTCTGAACTATGGAGTCATCCTCCTCCACCATAGCATCAACCCAAATCAACTACTGCACTGCTTCCTCAAAGGAAGATGGTTTGGTCTCAACACATTCCCCAACAAGGGTCATGTATCCAGTGTACCTATCAGGTGATCTCCTCTATCTGCGCTAAGAAGATGGTTCTCCCACATTCTCTCTCGCATCCGACAACAATCTATCAACTTCTCTTGTGCACTTCCACCCATCTCTGGAAAACTCTGCTTGAGTGGTTGTTGTTGAAAATAGCAACAAGAAATGCCAAAAATAACATTTGAGGTACCAGTGTTGAAAATAGCAACAAGGAATGATAAAATAGAAATGATAAAAATAGCATTGCTATAAATAGCATTTTAGGATATATTCCAATTTTAATTAGTCCTTGAATTAAAATTTGAATTTGAGCTTAGCAGCTGTTTGAAAAATAATTAATTAATTCATCTTGAGTTAATTAGTCGGAGAAAATCAAACATGAAGTCTATGTGAAGACATGCAACAGTTATCCCTTCGATTGAGGAAGTTATCCCTTAATTAAGGAGATAAGGATGAGTTGTATTTGAGTTGTAATTAGTTAGCTCAGTTAACTAAGTTAAGTCCAGTTAGATTAGTTCCAACAGTTTGTGGAACTGATTGTAAGTTCAGTTAGTCAATGCATGCATGCATGCAACTAGTGTTCTCCAAATAACTGAATATTCTCTCATAAATAACTCATGCATGTCAGTTTAGAGAAAGACCCAGTTGAGCTTAAAGGAAGGGACAGTGTACTATTAATTGGAAGAATTTTCCTATATAGGAAACTCATCCATGCAGAAGAAATTATCTCCTTCAGGATTGCGCGGTTATTTCAGAGGTCAGTGTTGTGTGTGAGAGGATTATTCACACAGGTTGCAGCTAGAGGACCCAGGAGAAACTGCGCAAGGAAATAGGAGGCTTGGAGGACTGAAGGAAGGTATATGTGTTGTCTATTCTGTCTATGAGCAGAAGTGAGGGATTGTACTGAGAGCTGGATAGCTTGAGAGCTAAAGCTTAGTGTAATCCTGATATATTTCCACTTGTATGATAATACAGATAGCGGGGTTTTTAGCTAAGGCTTTCCCCAGAGTATTCTTCTGTGTTCATGTGTGATTGATTTCTTCTTCATTTGTTATACGTGTTCTATTTGATCTTGCTCAAAATCGATTAAGCTTCCGCAAGTTTTATTGTAGAAGTAGATTAAGTATTTTACTTTAGTACATTACGTAATCAGTGTAATCTACAGTGAAATTTCTACATGGTATCGGAGCGAGGTTTTGTAGAAAGAGTTCTACAAGGTATCGGAGCCAAGTTTATTTGAGCAGTGAACAGTATACGAAGAAGAGAATTCGAAAAAATAAAAATAAAAATAATAAATAAATAATAAAATAATAAATTGGGCCGCGAGTTTGCAAAGCAGATCTGAAAATTTTTGTGCAGAATTTTTAGAAACAAATAGCAGATCTGGATTCCTTGCGAAAAAATACCCAAATTCAAAAAGAAAAATCAGCGAAATCAGAGTTCGAATGAAACAGATTGGTGTGCTAGTCAAGAACCTATATGCACTTGAGGTACAAGATGCATGCAAAGCCTTAAGGAGCAAGGAAACTGTTAGAGACTTGGTCGTTGAGAGGGAGAGTAAATTACCTCCCAACATGCAGCCTCAGAAGAAGTCTCAGATAATTGTGGAGGAGCCACAATTGGTGAAGCAGCTTCAGAAGGTTGTGGGGCAGCCACAACTGGAGAAGCAGAGAGGAGACCGAGTGGAGGCATCCACTCATGCAGAGACCTCTAGTAGGGGAAATTTCGAGCCAAGTGGGCAGAGGGATCACATGCATCCATACCTCCAGGTGGGAGGTGGGGCGATGTGGAGTGATAGTCCCAAGAAAACTGAAATAGGGGCAGGATCCTTGAGGTACCCAGCCTCTTTGATTAGACCTTGCTACGTGAGCACTGACGAGGAGTAGTAGGACTGGTTGAGTGGGTAGAGACGGATGCGGATGAAGTGACAGAGAGAGCTTCAGCATCAGAGAGTGTTTCTAGCCCAACAGGGAGGTCAGTTGGGAGATCAGTTACTTACTTCTCAGTAACTGAGTTGCAGTGCAGCAGTGAGCAGCATGATGCAACATGGTGAGAGGAGGTGCAGTACGGATACAGTCTTAGGAGATAGGACCAACAGTAACACGAATGCAGCAGGAGGAATCAGTGTGATTGATGCAGTCAGAGATCAAAGTGACATAGGCTAGAGTAGTCAAATACTGAAGGGCACAGAGGTGCAGAGTTTTTAGTTGACAGAGGCAATAACAGTCAGAGACTTTGATGACAGAGGCATCATTCTAATTCAGGTTGGATATTTTTTGTGTTCTTAGAGTTGTTGGAGCAACAACACTTGAGAGAAGTGTTGCATGCAGAACATTCCAAAGGTTCAGGATCGGGTTCAAGTTGAATGCCTTTCTTGTTGAGAGGGAGTGTTGAAAATAGCAACAAGAAATGCTAAAAATAGCATTTTAGGTACCAGTGTTCAAAATAGAAACACGGCATGATAAAATAGAAATGCTATAAATAGCATTTCAGGATATATTTAATTAGTCCCTAAATTAAAATTGAGAATTAAAATTTGAATTTGAGCTCAACAGATGTTTGAAAAATAATTAATTAATTCATCTTGAGTTAATTAGTTGGAGAAAATCAACCATGAAGTCTATGTGAAGACATGCAACAGTTATCCCTTTGATTGAGGAAGTTATCCCTTAATTAAGGAGATAAGGATGAGTTGTATTTGAGTTATAATTAGTTAGCTCAGTTAACTGAGTTAAGTCCAGTTAGATTAGTTCCAAACAATTTGTGGAACTAATTGTGAGTTCAATCAGTTAATGCATGCATGCATGCAACTAGTGTACTCCAGGTAACTGAATATTCTCTCATAAATAACTCATGCATGTCAGTTCAGACAAAGACCGAGTTGAGATTAAAGGCAGGGATAGTATACTATCAGTTGCAAGAATTTTCCTATGAGAAAATCTCTTGCATGCAGAAGGAATTCATTCCTTGAGGATTGCGCAGTTTTACAGTGTGTAAGAGCAGTGTTCCACTTGGTGGATGGTGAATCATCCCAGAGGAACATCGCAAGGAAATAGGAGGCTTGGAGGATAGAGGAGAAGGCATATGAGTTGTCTATTAAGTCTATGAGCAGTAGTGACGGATTGTACTAAGAGCTGGATAGTTGTGAGAGCTAAAGCTTTGTGTAATCCTAAGATATTTCCACTTGTATGATAATACAAATAGCGGGGTTTTTAGCTGAGGCTTTCCCCAGAGTATTCTTCTGTGTTTCATGTGTGATTGATTCTTCTTCTCTGTTCTATGTGTTCTGTTTGATCTTGCTCAAATCGATTAAGCTTTCGCAAGTTTGATTGTAGAAGTAGATTAAGTATTTTGCTTTAGTACATTGCATAATCAGATTAATCTACAGTGAGAATTTCTACATGGTACCAGAGCCAGGTTATCAGAGCTGTGAACAACATACTGAGAAGGGAAAAGTTCGAAGTTTGAAGTTCTTGATTGCAGGTACAAAATTGATTTCTTATCACATCTCAAAGTTCACCAATGGCGTTCAATGGCTTGAGACTCGAGTATGCTTTGGATGGCAGCTCGAATTCCATAGCATGGAAGGATCACATGGAAGCAGTATTAGAAGACAATGGGTTGAAGGATTTCATTGACAAAGAAATCCCCAAGCCAGCTGCAGCTAATGCCTAAGAATTGGCTAAATGGAAGAAGTGTGTGGCGAAAGCGAGGAGAATTCTTCTGGAGGGAGTTCGAGACCATATTGTCTCGAGTTTCCATGGGAAGGAGACTCTGTTTTCAATGTGGAAGACATTGAAGGACCCATATCAAAACATCAGCCACCAGAGGAAGCTGGGGCTCAAGGACAAGCTTCGGAAAATCAAGTGTGAAAAGGGTGACATGATTTATACATATCTGAACAAGCTCACCACCTGCAGAGATGAGCTTGGTAGTGTAGGAATAACGACAGCTGATGATGATATGGTGAGCCTTGCTCTCCTCGGTCTTCCAAAGAGCTGGAATAGCTACCAGGACTCAGTGAATGGAAGAGAAATTGTCGGATTGGGAACGACTGTGGTCGTATCTGATGCAGGAGGAGATCAGGAGGAGCACCAGAGATGGTTCTTCATCTAAGCATTATGATAAAGAAAATCTAGCCTTAGCAAGAAAGGCAAGGAAAGGGAAAGGGAAGGCTTCCCATTCCAAATCGTGTTCTTCCCATGGTGGGAAGAAGATTGACAAATCTAAAGTAAGATGCTTTAATTGTCATGAAGTGGGACATTATGCAACTAATTGTCCATTCAAGAAATCCAAGAAGGGATCCTCGAAAGGATTAGAAGGTGAGGCACTAGCCTCTCATTTCAAATTGGATTTTACCCTCATCACATGCATGGTTTCATCGATGGTGGGATGTGTTTGGTACCTGGACAGTGGAGCCTCATTCCACATGACCGGCGATAAGAGTTTATTCAGTACCTTGGAGGAGAAAGAACTCAAGATGCACATAGAGATGGGCGATGATGGAAAGTATCATGTTTCAGGTGAAGGTATGGTTGTTTTTCAGAGGGAGCATGGAGCTCCTCTCACCCTGACTGATGTAAAGTATGTGCCTGGACTGAATAAGAACTTTGTATCGGTCGCAGTGTTGGAAGACAAAGGCTATGATGTAGTCTTCAGTAAAGGAAAGGCATTCCTGAGACACATAGCCATGGGTCAGACCAAGAGGATTGGGATTCGAGTGAAGAATCTCTACAAGTTGGAGGTAGATGACTATGCTTCATTGAGTTCGAAAGCAGAATTGGTGCAAAGCCAAGACATTGGTGAGTTATGACATAGGCAGTTGGGCCGCTTTCATCATGGGGCCTTGAAGATAATGCAACAGATTTCTATCGGACTTTCCAAAGGTAAACTTGAGCAAGTGGACACATGCAAAGGTTGTACCTTGGGAAAGTATGCAAATTCTTCCTTTCATGATCGAGACAATCGAGCTAAAGCAATCTTGGAGCGAGTTCATACAGATGTGTGTGGACCATTCTCGACAGCTTCCACCGCGAAACAAAGGTATTATGTGATTTTCATTGATGATTTTTCTCGTAAATGCTGGATCTATTTCATGCAGAAGAAGGATCAAACCTTCTCAAAGTTTTGTGAGTTCAAAGATTTGGTTGAGAAAGAATCAGGGAAGAATATCAGGGCCTTGAGAAGCGACAATGGTGGAGAGTATGTCTCTCAAGAGTTAAAGGACTTCTGTGCAGCGGAAGGAATTAAACGGGAGTTGATGGCACCTCATAACCCACGACAGAATGGGGTGGCCGAGAGGAAGAATAGAATGATTATGGGGGCAGCTCGGGTGATGTTGCATGAACAAGGCCTACCACTTCATTTGTGGTATGAGGCATGCAACACAACGATCTATTTGCAGAATAGAAGCCCGCGTCACATTCTTGGGATGAAGACACCAAAAGAAGCTTTCTTCAGGAAGAGACCAGATGTGGGTCACTTTAGGATATTTGGCTTATCGATATATTACCATGTGACCAAGGATGCCTGGAAGAAACTTGAGCCAACAGTAGAGTTGGGGATACTTGTGGGGTACACTGGTTCACTCCACAACTATCGGGGATATTTGCCTACCAGTCGGAAAACAGTGGTTTGCAGAGATCTTAAGTTCGATGAGTAGAAATCCATGTGAGTTTCCCTTGAGAGGGAGCTCCAACTACAGGATGTGGAGGAACTTTTGGTTCCTAAGGAGGAGGAGCCTCAGATTGATGCAGAGCAACCACATGTAGAAGTTCCAGGAGTGCAGACATCAACTCAAGCAGAGTCTTTCAGATATGGGTAGAAGCGCACGAGAGAAGCTGACAGATTGTTGTCGGATGCAAGAGAGAATGTGGGAGAACCATCTTCTTAGCGCAGATAGAGGAGGTCACCTGATAGGTACACTGGATACATGGCCCTTGTTGGGGAATGTGTTGAGACCTAGCCATCTTCCTTTAAGGAAGCAGTGCAATAGCCGATTTGGGTTGATGCTATGGTGGAGGAGTATGAATCCATAGTTCGGAACAGTGTTTGGGATGTGGTTCGAAGATCGGAGAACAAGTCAGTTGTGAGTTCTCGTTGGCTTTACAAGGTAAAGCAAGCTGCTGATGGTAGTGTGGAGAAACATAAGGCAAGATTTGTTGCCCATGGTTTCTCACAGGTCGAGGGGATCGACTATGATGAGACTTTTTCTCCTGTAGTAAGGTACTCATCCATTAGATCGATGTTGGCACTATCAGCATAGATGGGTTGGAAGATCCATCAGATAGATGTGAATACTGCATTCCTCAATGGCAAGATTGAGGAAGAGGTGTACATAGAGCAGCCGGAAGGTTTTAAGACCTTCGATCATGAGTCGCATGTGTGCCGACTCAAGAGAGCTTTGTACGGGCTGAAGCAAGCACCTCGTGCTTGGTACACCAGGATCGACAACTACTTCACCAAGTTGGGCTTCACAAAGAGTGAAGCGGACGTGAACTTGTACCACATCATGGTAGAAGGTAAGCAGTTGATCATTGTTCTTTATGTTGATTATCTCATATTGACATGTGATGATTAGTTGATCATGTCTTGCAAGGAGGACCTTGCAAGAGAGTTCAAGATGAAAGACATGGGTCTCATGCACTACTTTCTAAGCATGGAAGTGTGGCAGAAGGATGGGGAAGTGTTTGTGTCTCAAAGCAAATATGCCAATGAGATACTCAGGAGATTCCACATGGAGAAGTGCAAGCCCATGCAGACTCCTCTAGCAGGTAACTGGAGGAAGGAGGATGCTACTTCAAGAGAAGTAGTAGAAGCTACTGTGTATTGGCAACTTGTGGGTTCACTGATGTACTTAGTGAACACACGACCAGATTTGTGTTATGCGGTGAACTAGCTGAGTCAAGCTATGTTTCAACCTACCAAGTTGTTTTGGAAAGAAACTAAGCATGTTTTGAGATACCTCAAAGGCACATCTTAGTATGGATTATGGTACAAACGGTCAGAGGGAGCAAAGCTATAGCGCTTCACTGAAGCAGATTGGGCAGGGAGTCCGCCAGATCGGAAGAGCACAGTAGGAGGAATTTTAAACGTTGGTTCAACTGCAGTTTCTTGGTACAACAGGAAACAGAGGTCACTTACACTCAGCTCAGCAGAGGCTGAATACATGGCTGCAAGTCAGGCAGCATGTGAGGCCACTTGGATGCGAAAAATTCTAGTTGGTTTGCTTGATCAGAGGATGGATCCAACTGCGATCTATTGTGATAATCAGAGTTGTATCAAACTCTCTGAGAATACAGTATTTCATAATAGGTCCAAGCATATCGACATCCGGTATCATCATCTCAGAGACTGCGTGGCAGGGAGGATCATGTTGTTGCAGTATATTTCGACTGAGGAGCAATATGTTGACATTTTGACTAAGGCATTGTCAAAGGGTAAATTCAAGCTCCATAGAGACAGGATCAGGGTGGCAGATAATCCCTTTCTTGTTGAGAGGGAGCGTTGAAAATAGCAACAAGAAATGCTAAAAATAGCATTGCTAAAGATAGCATTTCAGGATATTCCAATTTTAATTTGTCCTTGAATTACAATTGATAATTAAAATTTGAATTTAGTCTCACTAGCTGTTTGAAAAATAATTAATTAATTCATCTTGAGTTAATTAGTTGGAGAAATTCAAACATGAAGTCTTTGTG
>APFE030331043.1:0-12902 GCA_000404065.3 Pinus taeda | reverse complement strand
AAAAAAAAAAAAAAATCATGCATGTCAGTTCAGACAAAGACCCAGTTGAGATTAAAGGCAGGGACAATATACTATCAGTTGCAAGAATTTTCCTATGAGAAAATCTCTTGCATGCAAAAGGAATTCATTCCTTGAGGATTGTGCAGTTTTACAGTGTGTAAGAGCAGTGTTCTACTTCGTTGAAGGTGAATCATCCCAGAGGAACGTCACAAGGAAATAGGAGGCTTGGAGGACAGAGGAGAAGGCATATGAGTTGTCTAGCTGAGAGCTAAAGCTTTGTGTAATCCTGAGATATTTCCACTTATATGATAATACAGATAGCGGGGTTTTTAGCTGAGGCTTTCCCTAGAGTATTCTTCTGTGTTTCATGTGTGATTGATTCTCCTTCTCTGTTATATGTGTTTTGTTTTATCTTTCTCAAATTTATTAAGTTTCCGCAAGTTTAATTGTAGAAGTAGATTAAGTATTTTGCTTTAGTACATTGCATAATCAGATTAATCTACAGTGAGAATTTCTACATTTACATATTTTTTTCTCAAAACCTTCATCAAGACACCAATGTCCATTCTTAGCTATAACTATATCAACAAGGCCAGGAAATTGACATCTATTGACACTTCCATTTGTTTAGATGGTATTGTTGAAAAAATGGATAGAATTGTTAGGTTATTATAGTTGCTAGACACTCTAATAGATTCTACTATTAATGGTACAATCAAAATCAACAAATTCACTCTCATAGATGTTCAAATCTCTTATAGGATGCACAAGAGAAGAATAAGTTTCTCTAGCTTGAGTCACAATCACAACAAGATGAGCTACAAAAAAAGAATCAACATTCTGAACTGGTGTACATAATAACTCCCTTTTTGAGGTTGAGGTAGATTCCCATCAACAACAAGCACTTGCTCAGATCACTGAGGCCACTTCAAGAGAAAATTTACATGAAGATGCAGAGGTTCAGCTTGCACTTCTCAAGCCCATCATTACACCTTGGAAGAAATTAATAGCAACAAGAAAAAAACCAATCTTGGATATGAAAGGGATGTTTCCTTTCACATTCCAAACTATTTTAAACCAATCTAGTTTTAGAGTGTTGGATTTCTTCAGGATAGTTCACCTTCACCTTCTCCACATCTTGCTCCTTTTCCACAATCACTTTAGATTCATAGATGCCAACACTATGATCAATTTTCCCATGTGAAAGATCAATGTTTTGATCTTCACCATTGTGAGCATTGCAAAAAACATACGCATCATTCATGCAGATGTTCTAGGCATAAGGCTCCTACAAGAGTGAATATTCACCTTGGATGGATTGCTTCTTGGAAATGGCCTTCAACAACCAAGAAGATATATTAGTCACACCTTAGAGTTCTTTCTCAAGTATTGAAATGTCTTGCAGTTGACCCAAGTGGATATTGATGGCCATCCACCTACTCTAGTGGCTCAATGCATAGTTGTCAATCTTGGTAGTTTTTCCTAGTTTTTCAGATCCTAAACTTTGGGGGTCGTTTTGATGCTTTAAATGATGTTTTTGATTTGGAAAATACCCAAGCTATAGTCATATGCAGAGCTTGGGTTGGACGATATGTGTAATTCTTGGCTAGACCTTTCCAACAGTCTATCGACCACGCAAAAATAATATTGTATGGAAAGTTATGAACCTAGGAAGATGTACCAACTAACTCTAATGGGGCCCACAATACTTTTGGCATTTCATCTCCTAGGGTTAGGATTTTTTATTTTTAGGGTTTACTCATTACTTTTGATTTTAAAAATGGCCTTTTAGTCTTATTTTAACTCACTCTAGTGAATGCTCATAACCATCACATCTCTTCTCGCAGATAATCTACCACCATTGAGCTAGTTTGTTTGATTCTGTATTTTCACAGTTTCAACACCTTCCATTTATTAAAAGAAGTCATAAACTTCTCAACAAAATCCTAAAATCTCTTCCTTATCTCTAAGGGTCCTCTCTAATCCACAAAATCATGAACTAACTCTTAATCTAATTTTTACAATTAATTCTCAAATCTCTCAATCTCTCAACTATCCTAAATCTCTCATGTTCTCCTACATTCGGGAACATTTACAAATATGCCTCACTATACTTAATTAAATCCCTATTCTAGCTTCTCTCATGAAAATCACTCAAAACCTTAATAATTAGATTAATTCAAAACATAGGAAACCAACTTCCTTGAAAACAAAAGACCCCCTATGTCTCTAAAATACAATGATATTGTTGAGCTGAATGCTCCTGCATCAAACTCTCAAGGTTGAAAATAATCATGATCTCCTGATCATGTGCTTCTGATCTGTGTCCTCCTGGATCCCATACTTTGTTTTGTAGTTTGTCCTTGGTTGCTATTGTTGTTTGTTGTTGTTCTCTAGGTCTCCACACTTTATGTTGCATTGCCCCACTAGCTATTCTATCACAGTCTGCTGCTATTTTTTTCTTGTTGCTGCCTTGCTGGACTCTTTCCTCTTCCTCTCTTGCATATCCTTTGCAATCTTCATTAGGTTCTTTCTTCCCTATTGGTGCTTTCAGCCATTTCTCCAGTAGCTCTAGTTCTGTCTCCCATTCACTGATCCTTTGATGAGAGTTTAGTCCTTCTTCTTTATTGACTACCTCAATAGCTTCCCTGGTTATCTCCACTGTGCCTATCATCATGATGGAATGATGATTCTTTACTATGTTTCCAGCGAACATAGTCTCTTATTTAAATTTGCCTTTAATCTTCTGATGGTTACCTTCATTTTGTAGTTGTTGGTTCCTTACTTCCACCCTTACATCCTTACCCTCTTGTTGCTTCTGAACTTCCATTTCATACCCAAATAACTTATGTTCAATTTCTTCGGTCACAACATCACACTCATTCATTCTATGCATTGTTCCTGCAAACAAACTATTGGTTTGTGAACCAAAACACTCTTCTATCTCCATGTCTTTTAAAGACCCTCTACTACTGTTAAGCACTGCTGTAACCACTTCTTTTCCATTGCCATTTCCTCCTAGCAACCTCTCTAGCAATTCAGTTTCCTCCTTACATTTAGCAAGTGTCTTATCACAATGCTCTCCATTTCCAGCTTCATCCTTTACATGGTCACTATTGCCCAACGATTCAATCAAACTGCCTTCCATAGACAAGTCTATCTCATTCATCTCCACAGAAATAAGTTCATGTTCAACATTTATAATCCTTGTATTCACACAACAATTGTCAGTTTGAAAAATGTACGGCTCAATAGTTTCAACTAATGTTTCACATATCAGCTTTTCAGGGTGATCTTCATCTCCTTCTTCCACAAGGAATTGTCCTTGTTTTGTAACAATTCCAAATATCAATTCATCAATAATTCCTTTTTGCTGCAATAATTCAATATTTTCCTCATTCAAGAGGCATTCTTCATCATACTCTGCTCTAGACTACTTATCCTCTAAAAGGTACTCTTCAACCTCTGTCAGTACATCAGTATTCTGATCCAAATTCTCCTCTGCACTCTGGTAATTTTATCAAGTTTTATGACAGCTTCATAAGGCTGCCAATCCTCTGCAAAACCCGCACTCACAAAACAATCATTATAATTAAAAACATAAGACCTTAGTGTCTCTTCTTCCTTTGGCAACATTTCAGTATGCTTCTCTGAACTATCCCAATAGTTCATTGATCTCCATTCTTCATCTTCACCCAGAACTTCACTCTGTTCTGGTTTACAAATGGAAACTTCCATTTCCAACTCAGCTTCTTTGATTTTTTCCATCAACCACTTTACTTGCCTTTGTTGTAGCCTTCTCTGTAACTTATGCCACTTCACAGGATTCTTCTTTAAGACCCAACCTTGTCTCTGTCTTTCCTCCAGTATCCTTCTTAATGCATCAAGTTGTTCTTTTATCTCAGTAATCCCTTTGTCAATTTCCTCTAGGCTCATTCTCTTGCCATTTTTCTTGGCATCCTCCTTCACTTTTCTTCTGCTGTGGTTTTCTTCAGAACCTCTACTATGACTATCAGTAATCATCTTCTTCTCCATCTCTATGAGTTCCTCACTCACTCACTATGAGCTACATTAAACCCTCTGCAACAGCATGTCCTCCCTGCTGCGACTTACCTCACCAAGCTTTCCTCTGTACTTGGTCTTTTGGCAAGCACTTGGTTCTCTATCTCTGCAACCTCTTTTGAGCACTTCTCTCTGCTCCTTCTAGGCTTCAACTCATTTGCGCCTTTTAAGAACACAACTGTACTCTTGTATTTCAATCACAATGAAATACTTGGTTCTAACCACCTCTTCTTTCACTTAGAAACTCTTACCAGCTTCCTTCATTACTTAGCAATTCTACCCACATCCTTTGTGGAATTGCCTTTGTGAGCTACAACAATACCTCTACAGCAACAAGTCTCCTTCTTGCTACATATGCCTCACTAAGCTTCTTTCCTCTGAGCTCAGTCTTTTAGCATTTTTCTGGTTCTTTCCTCTGGAACCAATTAAGCAATCCTTACTCTAGGTTGCTGCAATCTTCTCACCTTCTTTTGCCGTTACTCGTGCATCAATATAAAAACCACACACTCTCCAATCTTCAAATCAAATTAAAACAAAACATATCATCTCACCTTTAAAATCTCTGCATGATCTTGTTCTACCATTCTCCTGCACTTTGAATGGATTGTCCTCTGTTTCCTTGCATCTACAAGTTCTGCTATACATTATCCCTATGTGCCTACTATTTGTCAGATTAGAATCTGATCTCCTCTTGCCTGCATACACATCTTAACACATAACTCTGTTCTAAATTTTCTCAACTTTCACACAAAATTTCTTTATTCTGCTTTGATACCAAAAAATGACGCTGGCCTAAGCCGACTCTACCTACAGTATGATATAAAATGCATAATCTTATTGTCCCAGGAATTTCAATAATTCTTGCAAGTCAAACCTTCACAAATTAAGGTTTAAGGCCCCCTTAATTAAATCTCATGCAGAACGATTTGTTAATTAACCCAGTCGACCCTTAATCAATCCTTTCCATCGGGACTTAATACACCCTCATAAACTATTGTTAATATTTATGCTCGCACATATAACCAAACCCCACACTTTTAACCTTGGTTATATCTGGACTTACCCCATAAACCTTTAATCGTTTTATTTCTATTATAATTATTTTATATTAGAAATACTCCACAAAGCGTACATGAACCATACCTTTATCGCAATCGTGGGATTCAAGGGACTCTTAAGAACCTGCATTCAGAACTCTTGATCTGCAAGAAGTGATTTCTTTTCCTCCATTCCACGACCTTTATATATTTCCCGACACTCCACCTTTATTGCCCAAATCACTTCTCTCGTGTTGATAAACTTCTCGAGTCTGCTCAGCATCGCACATCGCAATACCACATATTGCAATTGTTTAGTGCTAAGGTACATCTATCATGGAATATTGCGATGCAAACTAATCGGTGATCGCATCGGACATCGCACATTGCATTTTCTTAAGGCCCAAGGTGCATTCACTCACAAAAGAAATATTGCGATGCGGCCTCATCGTCAATCCTCTATCATTTGATCAAGCATGCTTGATCCAACGGTTAGCAATGATATCACCCATCACAAATCACAATCACTTAAGGCTAGGGTTCATTCACTCTTGAGATATTGTGATGTGATTCTAATTGGCTCCATTCTATGCGACTTAATCCTAGCCGCTTATCACGAACAATCTCGTCCATTGATCATATAGATCCAACGACTCCTGTGCATTGACACTTTATTCATTCATCCTTCTCTTTACTTTGGTTTCATGACGTTTCTTCAATGTTCTTCTGTGGTTTCAGATTACTTCAGGGTTTCTGGTTCTTTCGCTATTTTACCGCACAACTCCTCCTGAGCTTAACTCCGTGTGCTCTTTAATCATGGTCACTTCTGTACTGTCGGTATGTGTAAAACCTTAACACCTCTCAGTTACTCTTCTCTGTATTTCACATTCGGATTCTGCACTTGCAACTTATGTTACGTAGAATACTCATGATCATACACAATCTATATCTCAATTACTCAATACACACATATGAACTCAAAATAAAGTTGTTTGTAATAATAAACAAGTATTTACATAAGAGTCTCTCTCTCTTTGGCATGATCTTCTAATTAGTGGCCTCTATTTCACAATCTGCCTGTAGGCTTACAGTCACACTCTAACTACTAACTTTACTTGATTAACTTGACTAAGTATCTAACTCTTTTCTCTGCCTTTTTGGCTTATATTTGTACAAAGGGATTCTACAACCAATTTCTGGTTTAGATCCATAGACTTCTCAACAAAATCTTAAAATCTCTTCATTATCTCTAAGTTTCCTCTCTAATCCACAAAATCATGAACTAACTCCTAATCTAAGTTTTACAATTAATTCTCAAATCTCTCAATCTCTCAACTATCCTAAATCTCTCATGTTCTCATACATTCGAGAACATTTACAAATATGCCTCACTATACTTAATTAAATCCCTATTCTAGCTTCTCTCATTAAAATCACTCAAAACCTTAATAATTACATTAATTCAAAACATAGGAAACCAACTTTCTTGAAAACACAAGACCCCCTATGTCTCTAAAATACAATGATATTGTTGAGTTGAATGCTGCTGCATCAGAGGAAAACAAGGTTGTGAAGAGAAAGTTCTAATCAACCAAAAGCTAATGGTGATGATGGGAGTAAGCCTCCACATCCACCTCATCCTTCACCTCTGTCTACACCTCCATGCTCACCTCCTTCTTCACCTCCTTCATCTCATAAACCTACTCCTCCTCCATATCCAAAAGGACATGTTAAGTCTCCTTTAATTGAGTTTGATGTCAAGTTTGAATTGCATACGTACAATGGGGAAGTAATTGCTAAAAAATTGGATAATTGGGTTCATCAAATTGAATTCTATTGTAGGATTCAAAGGATTGATGATGATGTCACAAAGATCCAGCTTGCTTCTCTTCACTTGGAAAGTGCAACCTTCATCCGGTGGGAGGCCATAACTCAAGAAGATTTGAAGAAAAGTGGTAAAATTATCTCTTCTTGGAATGATATTATAGCTGCATTAAGAATGAAATTTTATCCATTATCGTACATGCAAAAATAAATTATGGATTAGTAAAATTTTAAACAATCTAAAGGTTAGAGTGTGCAAAGTTACACACAAGAATTTAGCAGAAGAGATTTAATCTTGGGTGTTGATTTTTCTTCACAAGGTACTCTCCTTAAATACATAGGTGGATTACACAGTTATTTGATACATATTACACTTATGTTTAATCCCACCAATCTAGATGAACTATGTGTTCATGCAACTCTTTTAGAATCAAAAGGCAATAATGTTCCTCAAGAGACTAGCAAGAAACCTTTCAAATATGGAGACAAAGGAAAGGGAAAGATTAAGGCAAAGGAAAAAAGAATGTTACTTTTAAGAAAGAGGGAGAGAAACTTGTAAATATTTTTAAAAAGAAATCCATGATGAAGACCACTGTTGGAAATTACATCCATAAATGAGACCAAAGAAGTTCAATAACAAGGGGAAACAAAAGAGTGATGCTACAACTCAACAAGATCTAGGATCTGATTCAGGCAATGAAACCAAAATCAGAGCCATGGGAATGAAAGGTATAATTTCTAATGCAAGTACCAGTTCTTCTGGTAAGCCTATAAAATCTCAAAATTATAAATAAAGAAGTGAGCTTTTCCATATCAGGGTCATTACAAAACATACAAAAGTTGATACATTGTTTGATAGTGGATCCCAAGTCTATCTTATCTCTAAATCAATTGTCAAGAAACTAAATTTAGAAACTACACCTCATACTAAACCTTACCCTTTGGGTTGGGTATGTGATGATGCCAAATTTCAAGTGACAATAAAATGTAAACTCAAATTCACCATCATTGCTAATTTTATAGATGAGGTAGAGCTTGATGTTGTACCACTTGATATTTGCAGCATTGTTTTAAGGAGTCCATACTTGTATGAACGAAAAGCCATATTCTATTTTCATGAGAACAAATATCATATTTTTAAATATGGAGTTGAGTATATTTTTAGAGCACATCGCACGAAGATTAACATATCTCTTGTTAGTGCTGGTCAAATGAAAATGTTTGTAAATGCTAGTAAGAATTTTGTGTTATTAATGATTAAAGCTAAAGATATTGTTGAATCTGAAGCTTTCACAGGATGTGATTGTAAACTCAAGCATGAATTAGGTGAAGTTGTTAACACTTATGACAAGATGTTTTAGGAACCTAAAGGGTTTCCTCCTAAAAGATGAATCCAACATGAGATTCACTTGCAATAAGATGCACCACTTCCAAATATTAGCATGATAGAATGTCAGTTTTGGAGAATGAAGAGATTAAGAAGAAAATTCAAGAGCTTCTTGAAAAAGGGGTCATCAGGCCTAGCACATCTCCTTGTGGGTATCATATTGTGTTGGTTCCAAAGAAATATGGTACATGGCACATGTGTGTGGATTTCCGAGCTTTGAACAAGATCACAGTAAAAAATTGCTATCATCTTCCTCACATTGATGATTTGCTAGATCAGTTAAAGGAAGTTGTTTACTTTACTAAGTTAGATTTGAGAAGCATTTATCATGAGATAAGGATTGCTGAAGATGATATTTGGAAAACTGCTTTCAAGACAAAACAAGGTTTGTTTGAATGGTTAGTTATGTCGTTTGGGCTTTGCAATGCACCTGCATCATTCATGAGAGTTATGAATGATGTGTTGCAACCATTCCTTGATGATTTTGTCATAGTATACTTAGATGATATTCCAATTTTTAGTAACACTCATGAAGAGAATGTCAAGCATGTAAAACAAGTACTAGATATCTTTAAAGGGAAAGTTGTATTTGAAGATGTCTAAAAGTGAATTTGGGAAAACCTCTTTGGTTTATTTGGATCATACTCTAGGAGGAGTTGAATTGAAAATCAATCCCTCAAAAGTTGATGTTATTGTTAATTGGCCTAAACCCAACAATGCAACAAAAGGTAAGAGCTTTTTGGGAGCATCCCAGTATTGGAGAAAATTTATCGCTAACTTCTCATTCATTGTAGCACCATTACATGCTTTGAAAAGTGTGAAATAGATGTTTCAGTGGGGAGGGAAGTAGCAAAAATACTTCGACACTTTGAAAGAGAAAAATAGTACAACACCAGTTCTAGAACTTCTAGATATTAAGTAGCCATTTGAAATTGAAATTGATGCAAGCGATTATGCTATGGGAGCAATTTGATGCAACATGGCAAGCCAATATGTTATCATTCTGAAACCTTTACCAATGCATTAATTAACTATCCAATTTATGATAACGAGTTGTATGCTTTGGTAAAAAATGTGAAGAAATGGAAGCATTATTTGATGGGTAAAGAAATGATTATTCATATTGACCATCAACCTTTGCAATATTTACAATCACAAACCAAGCTACAACAAGCTATACATTTTAGGTGGGCAAGATTCCTACAATAATTTTATTTGGTAATCAGGTATAAGAAAGGTATATACAACAAAGTTGCAGATATGTTATCAAGGCCTATTATTAATGCATCTTTTATTCTTAAGCATAGCTCAATCATGCATGAAAGTTATATTGAACAATATGCTCAAGATGAAGATTTTAAAGATGTTTGTGCAACTTTTAGTTAACGCAATCATGTTGAAGAGTTTCTTTTATCATGTTCATAACAAGTTGTTGTATTATATTGTCAAGCTATGTTTTCCACAGAGTGAAAGATTCAATATCATATGGGAATCCCACACTTCTCTTATTGTTGGCCACTTTGGTGTAGGAAAAATAGCTGCTCAAATTCATAGGTATTGTTATTGGCCTCGCATGAATGAAACTATTTCAATATCTGTAAAAAGATGTTCCATGCATGCTACTAGCAATCTAAGCAATAGGAAATTGGGTTTGTACACTCCACTTCCTATTCCTTCTTGTCCTTGGGAAAGTATTTCTATGGATTTTGTTGGGGGGCTACCAATTTCTAGGAAGGGTCATAATTATCTATATGTTGTTCTGGATCATTTTAGCAAAATGTGTGTATTGATGCCATGTAAGATACAAGTTATAACTAAACAGACTGCAAAGATGTTCTTCCAAAATGTATGGGTTCACTTTGGGTTACCCAATTCTATGATTTTTTATCGAGATTCTCAATTTGTCAAGAAGTTTTGGTCAAGTTTCTGGGAACTCATGGGCACAAAGTTGAAGAAGAGCACAACATTTCATCCACAAACTAACGACCAGACAAAAGTAGTGAATAGAATAGTAGTGCATCTCCTTTGAGGATATTCTGGTAAGAATTCTAAACTTTGCGTTGAGAATTTGCATTACATCTAGCATGCCTATAATCATGCCAAGCATTCATCTACAAAAGTATCTCCATTTGAATTTTTTTGGGTGATTTTCAAAAGTCACCTTTGGATTTCATCTTTGGTAAAGATATTGTAGTATATGGACATAGTGATGTGGACAAAGCCAAGAATTTCATTGGACAAATTCATCCAGTGCATCAAAGTGTACAAGAACAACTAGAGAAAAGAAAATCCAAGTACAAAGAAAGACATGACAAGCATCGGGTTGATCATGACTTCCAAGTGGGAGATCAAGTTTGGTTGTAAATCAAAAAGGAAATACTACAAGGTGGAGGTAAAAATCTCAAGCCAATCAGATATGGTCTTTTAAAAAACTTGGAGAAGTTGGTAACAATGTTTTCCGATTATATTTGCCACCTTACATGAAAATTTATTCTATTGTAAATGTGGAAAATTTGAGATTGTATGAGCCTCCAATGATTGATGATCAAGAAAGAATGTTCAGATTCCATCTATTGAAGATTTTTCTCAAGAATATTTAAATGAGTTGTAGAAAGACTCACTTCTTGACAGGAGGATAAGGACTTCACATAGAGGCAATATGGAGTATCTTCAAGTGGGGCTCAAAGGTACCAATCCAAGTAAAGCAAGGTGGATTGAGATCAGGAAAGTGAGGGAGTTGTACCCTCACTTACTTGTTGAGTAAAAATAGACTTTTGTTGGTCCAAAAGCTTCCAGTGGGGAGGAATGATCTAGGGGATAAACAATATGCTCAAAAATAAAAGTTCTCAAATTCTCCCAAATCTAGTGCTAAACCATAGATCTCATCATTTTGATTCCAACGACGCTTGAATCCCCTCAATCCAAAATCGTATGAGGAATTTATCATGTTCTTAAGTTTTTGGCAAACATTAAAAAAGTCAACTTGCAAGGTTTATTGGGCAGTGTATGGATGCCACGTGGAAGTTTGTATGCTGATGTCAGTAGGATGATTATGCAGCATGGAGCCAATCAAGACTGGACATGTGGCTCGACCATACAGAGGCAGTTGGTGTGATTTGATTGTTTGGTGATGATTTGTTTCTGTCCGATCATGGAGTGACACATGGCCCAATCACAAGGTGCCATGTGGCACTCCGGATGAGGCCAATTTTTTTTTTATGGTCTAGATGAGCCTCCATAGGGATTGAACTCGTGACCTATCACCAACTAATGCAACGGATTATCACTACATCACATGTTAGGTCCCTATAATACTAGTATATTCCCCTTATTATTATTGTTAGTGTAACCCCCTATTTTTACTGTTGTGGCCATGTATCCCCCATGTTGTTATTGTTGCACACCATAGAAGCCCACTATTATTATTGTTGTACCCTTACATTATTATTATTATGTAGGCTCTGATTATATTGTGACCCCTTAGACTCACATATATACCAAAGAGGTCTTATAATTTGAATAATCCAAGAATTGTTCATTTATGTAATGTAAAGGAGGTTTCCCCTCGAAGAGGATAATTTTTAAGTTGTTGATCTATCTTTTCTTCTGTTTTGTGTGCTGGTTGTAGGAATTTACAGGGTAAGTTCCTCAGACAGAACACTAAAAGGACACCGCTCACAAACAGATCACAGATCAATACACCAGTATTTTGACGTCGTTAAAACCCTCAGAGAGGGAAACAGTCCACGGCCTGCGCCAACGTGGCTACTACAGGCAATTTATTAATAAAAGAATGAAAATTTACATAAGCTTCTCTCATGCACGGTTAACCTACAAATGACCCTCCATGCGCTTTAAATAGAATTCATGGACCAATCGGTTATCAAGCCACGGATCAAGTGTCGGTAATACCGAGGAGAGAATGAACCGTCGGATCACTACATATCGTGACCGCCGGATTGTAAGTCACAAATGTACATAGTAAAGAAACACACTTTACCTAACTCTATACTAGACCAAGTTATACTTAACTATTCCTACGTGTCGGAATATCCTAACATCCCCCCTTAAGAACAACTTGGGATAGGATTGAAGTATTTACAAATATGACACGATAGGAGAAGGAAGGAGGCACTAGAGCCTATCCCCCCTTAGTGACAACTTCCTGAACTCCAACCATAAATCGAAGTTTAGTAAACTTCGCCTTAGTGAGAGCCTTTGTAAACATGTCTGCAACTTGATCATCTGTTGAACAATATTGCACTTCAAGAACATGGTCATTAATGAGCTTTCCGATGAAGTGATGTGTAGTTCAATGTGTTTGCTACGTTGATGCTGGACTGGATCTTTGCATAGTTGAATGGCACTTTGATTATCACACCAAAGTGTAGTCGGATGCTGCTGCTCAAAGCCAAATTCTGATAGGATCTGACGAAGCCACAAGGCTTCCTTACTAGTTTCCACGGCACCACGATACTCTGCTTCTGCTGACGAAAGAGAAATGGCAGCCTGTTTCTTACAAGCCCATGTAATAGGTCCTGAACCAAGAGTGAAGACATAACCGGCAGTAGACTTACGATCATCAGGGTCAC
>APFE030331039.1:65841-88288 GCA_000404065.3 Pinus taeda | reverse complement strand
CCGGGGCAGCGCCTCGGAAAATTTTGGTTTTGGACCCTATGTTAGGTTGGGCAGACCCACCTATGGTTTTGTGCATGATTTTCGCACATGTTTGTTGGACGCGATGGTTTTCGGTCCATGGTTTTGGACGCGATGGTTTTCGGTCCATGGTATTGGATGCTTCGGCATGTATAAATATGTATTGTAACATTGAAGGAACATAATGAAAAATCAAGCTGGTAGTCCCAGTTTTGGGATCCACTGGGAAATCTCTGTGTATATGTGTTTTATGTGTTATGCTCTCGCATTTTTATTTTTCATGTGATTTAGAATTCGTATGCAGGTAATTTCTATACGGGGTTAAAACCTACACTCATCATTGTCTCTCTCAAAACATACCCCACCCGGGTTTTCAGGGTATGTTCCACCAGGACTATTCTTATCTTGGATTCCCAATCCTCAAAGAATATTGGTCCTCTACAAATACCCTTATCTTCGATTCACTAAATCATCCTCAAAGAGAAAAAAATGCCAGATGTTTGCCCAATCCTCCATTTTTAATTCCCAAGAGAAGACAAGAATGATGTGTCTATCTTCCTCGTCGTGGCCTTCACTAAGACTTACAGTTGTTAGTCCTGGTCTAGTGCATTCCACATGAGATATAGAACCACATCTGTCACCCCCTCTTAACTAGGGATGACCAACCCATTCCATAAAGGAACACACCCAAACTCCCTCTTAAATAGGGACTTGACCAAGATCCCTCTTGACTAGGGACTTGCTTCCAATAACTCTCTAGGTGGAGATCATGGGACAACTGATTGCTTGTAGAACTGCTTCCTTTGATATCATGATTTTATTATTTGTCATAGAGTCTATAGCTTTTGGGAATTCTTCCTAGGGCACAAACCATCCATCACTTTCATCCATGAGTCATTCATGTCATCATCAGAAAGTGATCCATCAATCCATATATGGCATTCCTTTATGCCATGCCACCTTATTTCATGCCATGTTTCCTTAAGGAACTTCCCTCCTGCTGCATGGTCAACAGTGGTGGAAGACATCCATAACTCTTCCCTCAGAAGCCCTACATAAGCCCATCCAAATATCTGTTCAATAATAAGAAAAGAACACTTAAATCAAAATTACCTTTGTTACAGTCTTTCATCATGATATCTCCTGGTTTGCATCAACATCCCACATATGTGTTGAATCATCTCCAAAATATATATATTGTGAAGGGTATCTTTCTTTTTCAGACTTCATATCTTTCATGGAGATATCCAAGTAAAATCTTGTAGTCCTTGGATTTTGATTTCCTTTTCCATGATTTCATATTCCACGATCTCTTCCTTCCTTTCTTCACACATTTCATTCCCATGAAATTCCAATCAAAGTTCCTCCAATTATTTTCAACCACATCATATTACATATGAGGACATATTATGTTGATTTCATCTAGTGAATGCATGGCCCATGCCTTCCTGCATCCTTTCAAAGGAGGAGATCCTTTCTTTTGATCATGCTTTCAAGATAGAGCATTTATCAATGTTTACCTACAACCATATGACATGAATCTACAATATCAAATGTAAGCATACATACCTCATTTTCCTTTATGTCATCTAAACTTCCTTCAACAACTTTCTTGATTGAAATAACTCCAATCCCTTGATATGCTTCACCTCTTTTGTTATCATACCATCATCCCATGAATTCCAAAAGTTTGGAATTCTTAATGAAACCCTTTCTTCCTTTGTATTGGTGAACCTTTCGAAGAAGATTCCAATAGGGGATCTTGAGTATCCTCATCTAGAAAATGTTTCCTTTTAACAGATGTGTGATGAGACTTGTACTAGTTGACCCTTTATTTTCCATAAGTACCACTTATGTTATTAATGAGTTTTTCAAGAGCTATGTCCTTCCATGGGTAACTTCCATGGACTTCAATTTCAACCATATTTCATGCTTTCTTATGATGATGTCACTGGCTCTTTCTTTCATTGCTTCTATGATGCCATGGTGCATCCCATCATTTTTCTTAGTGAATCATGATAGCCATATCTTACAAAATAAGACTTAAGAATTAGAACTTGAAAAGAACTTAGGTGAGGAAGACTATCCGAGTTATAGTTGAGAACTCTTACTTCCTCTTTCTTGGACTTATTCTTTCCGGATTCCTCTACTTATTCATTAATATGGGCTTCTTCTCTACATATTCTATTATTTTCCTTCTTGATCTTTGGACAATACCTTTTGTAATGCCCATATTCTTGACATTTATAGCATAGTATTTTAGCCATATTCTTTTAAGAACTATGCTTCCCGAATTTCCCTTCCCTTTTAGTAAATGTTTGACCCCTTTCACTTGGTCCTTCATCACTCTTTTCCTTCAACATGTCTTCTTCTATCTGTCATAGAAACCACAAGTTGTTGAATGGGATAGATTTATTCTCCTTAAGTGAATTTGATATGAGGTTACCTTGTTCATTTGTTATTACATTTATAACAATGGAGACCATTTATTTATCATATATCATCTCTCTTAGATCTTGCAATTGAGTTCTTACTTGAGATGATTTTAAGTCACATGTAGATATCCCTTCAACCTTTTATACCTTCAATCTATATAGATCATGTCTAAGTGATATGACCTTTCTTATCACACTTTCAGAGAATAGTTTTACCAGCTTATCATATATCTATTTTGATGTCTCCAGCTTTACTATATAGGGAATAAGAAGATCTTTGACAGACTCCATAAGAATATATTGAGCCCTTATATCCTTTTCCATGTATTCAGAAAGTTCTTGTCCTTTGGATGGTTTAGAGACTTTTCCATGGACTTGATCAATAACTTCAATTTTTTCGAGGACTATCTCTATCCTCCATTTCCATGCAAGGAAGTTCGATGACCTAGCCAACTTATAGATCTCCTTGCAAAACGAAGTCATTTTACTAGATTAGATTATAAAAGAAAAGATACTTACTTGTCAAGTGAAGATAGAATCTTCCAACTTGATCCCTTTGTTGATGATGATTAATGAAGATGTATTAATTCTTCTTGGATGATCTTCTTATAGATGAATTCCTTGCTTCAATAAAAAGGATATTTCCTTTTTATGATGACAACACCTTTTTATCTAGATTCCTTTGGATGAGTAGTATTTTGAGATACTTTCCACTCAAATATTAAGTGTTGATCCCAAGAATGCTTCTTTGATTGAACTAGGGTTTTTCTTTAAAATAATGTGATCCTTGTCCTTGAAGTGCTTCTCTTGAATGAATAGATTTCAAGTTCCTTGGATTTGTAGATTTATTCAATAGTTGTAGGGTCTTGGCCTTACATTCTTAATGATGATCCCAAAACTTCTTCTTTAATCTAGGGTTTTGACACTTCTTGACTTCAAGATGATCTTCTCAGATTTGCTTTGATTTTTCTCTGAATATTTGATCCTTGAGTGTCTCTTGATAAGATTCCCTTCCTCGACTTTATCACCTTAGCTTTGAATCCATGTTGAGAAATGTAGGGCATAGCAATTAGGTGATTTCTCTTTTTTTGATAACTTCTTGTGAATGATTTTTACTTCTTTAGATTAGGATATTCTATTTTATTATATTATTATAGTTTTATTCTTCATTAAGCAACTACCAATGCATAAAAAATAAGAGATAAGAGATACAGAATGTAGGCTATCATCTAGGACCAAAAAATATCCCACTTGAGAGGAAAATCCAAACAAATTCTTCTTCTTATAGAACTTTCAATTGACAAATACAATGATCAAGACCCTTGACCTATTTTACTCTCCAAGACCAAGTCAAAAACATTACTTGATGAGATTCTCCTTGAATTAAACTTATTGCTCTTTCCTCCTTCTTTGGTCAACACAAATCAAACTTTCTGCACTTCTGAAATTTCAATCCCTTTACAGAGATATGCAGTTCATACTTCTGCAATATCATACATGAGAGGAGTACCGACAAATTTGGAGGTGTTTCCCTTTTTCCCTATCTTTGGAGACTCTTCGAAGTGAACTTGGCTAGCAATAGAGTTGATTTGGAGATCCTATAATTTGTTCCTCTTCAAATGTTACAACATCACTGCAGAAACCCTAGATTTCTAGTCACACATGTAAATATATGAGCCCAAAAATAGTGCCAAATTCTTCGATTTGATCCTCCTTCCTTAGCTTGGATGTAGGAATCCTTCTATATGATCCTTGCACTTATTTATTTCATAAATTATCCTTACTTGAATTTATTTCTTTCAAACGAGAGTTGAGTTGCCTATATATAGTGATTTTCCCATGTATATAAGCTAACTTGATAGGGATCTAGGCCAACATTTCCTTTGGAGATATTTCATTATCCCTCTTGAAGCCGACTTGTATGAGGTGATTTTTCTTGGTCTTGGAGGGCCTTCTTATTCTTTTAATGACTCATACAAAAATGTAACATGCCTAAGAAGGGTCCTTCATACATGGAATTGACTCAATTTGACTTTTATTACTTGATGAAAAAGCCTAAAGGTTCACAATGGGAACCTTAAATAAAATAAAATTCCTTGATCATGAAACCCATGATTCAAGTACTACAAAAAGTAATTTTATTTTCTTCTTTACATTAATTACATAAAATCACAATTACACATGTCATTATGAAGACCGAACCTAGTTACACTTTTCAACAGTAGGTAGATACCTTCCCTTTGGGGTTCACATTCAAATGATTGTATATAGATGAATGATGTCCATATGTAGAATTGTAGACTCTTCTTTCCCTCCTATAACTTTGTATTTTCAAAATATTTGGGGTCCTACTAAAATGAGATTAGTTTTACATATGATTTTATGTCCTTGGTGTTGGGCTTAACATGGGTAATCTCCCATTTCTCTACTTTGGTGAGGAAATTATTCATATATCTGATTAGTATATTCCCTTCATCCACATATAAGGTTTTTTGAATGGCCAATGAGGCCTTAATTTTAGTACCTTTACTTCTAAATTGGACACCTCTTCTTTTAAGAAGATCCTAACTAGTTTTGAGCTATATCTAGGATGTGTTAATGTTACTCTCCTAATCATTAGCATAATTAAATAAGGCATCTAGGTCAACTAAATTTATTTTTCTCAAATGTAAAGCAAATTTATGTTCAAAAGAAGTAGCATAGAACACCATTGTTTTAGGCTCTTAACATTTAACAATTTTGGAAATTTTATAATTATATAACTTGGAAAATCCATTGGTCAATGGGGGGTCGTTTCACCGTTGTTAATCCTCAAGATGTTGAAACCAGTGAGATAATATATATAATCCTTATCAACCCCCAAATTTGTAGGAATTTATCATGGAATTCAACCTAGTGTCTTTGATAACCATTTGGTAGGTCATGTACCAATTCTTCAATGATAATGTCATTTTCTACAATGAATATTGGTAAAAAATTGAGGTAGCCATTAGTTAGGTCAACAAGGTATTCTAGAGGAAGTAGGACCAATGGTTTAAATCTAGTCTATAGGTTCGAATAATAGGGATCTAGTCATCCATTTTAGGATTTTGGGTTTGTAATGGAGAAAGAGGGAAAATCTCGACTAGTGATGAATATCTTTAGGATGTAAATATTAAGAGGGAGTGAATGACCCAAATGTCATACACCAACCCCATAATCCTTTGTTAGGGTTATGATTCATCACATTATTCTTAAGCCCAATTCCTTATAGCCTAATTAAGGATATGTGATATCAATTGTTTCATGTTTCTTTTGTTCTTTTCTAACATAACAAATAGTTTTGATTTCAAAAGCATTTATGAGACCCAAATTCCTTAGGGAATATCTTTGAATTATAGTGAACCAAGGTATAAAACCTTTACCAAAGGTACCTTGATATCTTCTCTATGTCCTCCAAGTTTCAGGGTTTGAAACCTCAATGAAATAAAGTTGTAGCAAAAATATCATCCTAACCTATTTGAAGCCTAATTTTAGGAGAATTCAAGATACCTCACTTCCTCGCATATCTATGAAATTACAGAGAGCTAAGATTTGAAACTTGAACCAAATTTGTAATGATATTTTCCCTTATTACGGTCAAAGTTCCAACCTATGAAACTTCTATGAATAAAAGTGATAGTGAAAATGCCAAGATGACCTGCTTTGAGAAGAATTCAAGAAGCCCAACTTCCTCACATCATGTATTTGAAAATATAGTGAATAATGATCTGAAATTGAATTAGATGTTCATTGAGATTTCCCCTCACTATGGTCCAAGTTTCAACCTTAGAAACTTCATAGAAAACAAATCATTGTGAAAATTCTAAGATGAAATGTTTACCCCATCAATCACATTTTGATTTCCACCTTTAAACACCAATAATGGCCCCAAAACTCTTCCTCGGTTTTTTTTCACACCTCAGATATATTTAAGTCAGAGGAAAATTTTTGGACTTATTGGTTATAGAGAAAATGAAAGAAAAAGTAGCATGAAAGTAATAGGGAAGACATGAATCAACACAACCAACCCATGAATTTGAAAATCTATTAATATGATCTCTACCAAGAAGAAAATATTTCCCCAATCAATTAAACTTTACTTAGAGTTTAAGAAAACTATTAACACGTTTACCATCAACAAAATTTTAATTCTCCACATGTTTATTTTTCATAAAAATAATTCCATACATATTGTGATGTCCCGCTATATGTGTAAATATTTATTTACCGCATTATTTTAACAAACTGGATACTGGTTAATTTTTATAAATAGTAATTTTGTTTTAAATGCATGAAAAGTGGAATGTTGGAATTATGGCAATAATCATTTGATTTAATTTAAAGTGAAAATGCGTTATCCAAGGATGACAGTTATTATCAAATAGTTAAGTTGGCTAGTTACCCCAGCCCTAACTACTTCCAAAAGAGGAATATTTATTGCAAGGATCAAGAGGATGGGGGGGCATCTGAGACCTGGAAAAAGAAAGAAAATATTTTAACTAATTACTCAATTAACTGTACTGGAAGGACAAAC
Organism: Pinus taeda; assembly: GCA_000404065.3. NCBI lineage: Eukaryota > Viridiplantae > Streptophyta > Pinopsida > Pinales > Pinaceae > Pinus > Pinus taeda. The sequence continues at coordinate 81,280 of APFE030331039.1, read as the reverse complement.
AAAAATATGGTGGCTACGTCTGGTTAAGACCAGATAGCTCACGCTATTCAAGACTAAGGTTCTTGAGGAGAAACCCTGTGAAGGGTCGCTCGGGGGGGGGGGACATCAAGCGGAGCAGCGATGGTCTCAAGGTTGGAAGGAAAACAAATAAACAAAGGATTAAGAATCTAGAATAATTAGGAAGCGAGATAGATAAGTATATTTGATGACCTTATCTAGTTAGTATATCTGATGACTTTGTCTATTTACATTAATTTTATTCTAGATATCATAATGTATATGTTATTTAACTTAAGTAAGTCAAGCATTAGAGAAATGTCTTTGCATTAGTTAAGATAACTTGTAAAGAAAGACCCAGATTAGGGTGGCAAATGCTGTCGAAAATAAAAAACAGTAAACCTATAATTGACATTATTTCACAAGAAAGTAAAACTGAAAGTTATCGAAATGATGTATTGTCACACTATAGGAAGGCAGTAAAAGAAAAACAAAACTGAGGAATAACTTTTAATCATAAGTATAATGAACAACATAATGATAGGGCGTTTTACTGTAAACTAAAGGACAAACAATATGTAGAAAATAGTAAGTATTAAATGACCTTATCTCTTCCAACTCATAAGACAAACACGGTGTTTCTTGTCTCTAAACTGTAATGCGATTCGTTAAACCCTAAATACCTCGCGAAATTGGGGAAAATCACTCTCTAACAAATTAAACAGAAAAAGGAAACTGTAATGAAATAAATTCATGTTTTAGTCTACCGAATGCCAATAGATGATAAAATAACCACTACAAATATGGAAAGAAAAACGAATAACCCAATGCTGCATCAGAGCGAGAAAATAGCTCTTGTATTAGAGGCGATAGCCTATTACTAGCCGCTCAGCCTCTAGAAATTAATATACAACTAAGATAGACAAAATGAAAAACCAGAATCATTAAGCATAAAAATCTTCAACGACATGCATGGAATTTTTCAAGCTAAATAACCAACAGAGAGGGAAATATAATTCGAAAAATGGACAAGACTTCCATGAAGTAAAACATAATTAAGTTATTCAATTAAGAACCAAATTTCATTACATATTCATTTCAGAGTATGGATAAATTGACCCATACTATCATAAACCCTATACGAGGGTTTACCCTCCCAAACTAATTATACAAAGTTTGCGTGCTAAACCAAGGCTTTGCACCTAAGAAACTCATATACAGGGATTGCATCAGCAAAACCATCAGACCCATATAATTTAAAGCCAAAAAGCAAGTAAGCCAAAAGGCTCCCAACTAACACTCTCCATAAATCTCATACTTGGTAAAGGAATTTTCCGAGGAGCTTAAACTTCCATAGTTGGCTTAAACCCTTAGCGATTCCTCCTGGAAGCTATACAAACCTCTCAATCACGGTAAACAAATAGGATTAGTTTCAATACTGATGCGTAGACAATGAAAAACTTGATAATTCATAAGCAGAATATTGCACCTTGAATATTACCTGCTCAAGTAGAACACAAGAAGAACTCAACCCCTCCTCGTTGCACAGTTGCATCAGAGAAGAGTTGTAACTACACGAAATTTTCATTCTTGGAGATTAGCATGCCACTAGTAGAGAAATCATAAGGTCAAGCGAGCTATTGTAAGTAGGAGTAGATACTAGAGGAGGACCCTCCCGACGAAGCCAAAGACCCGACGAGCAAGTGACAAAGACAACAAGTGCATGATTTCCACCCTCTGCACATAGTTTGATCGGTGGAAGATCGTCTCCATCATTGGATTGGGAACTTGCCTCACCACCATTCGATCTTGCATAGCTACCTGTGCAATGAATCCAACTGGAGGCTCATAGTAGACACGCTAGAGATTGGACTGCATTCCTAGGGAAATCATCTGCCTGGGGATTAAATTCTCTCATAAAAATCTTGGTGTAAATTGTAAGGCCATTACGAACAACATTGAGTGTAATTAAGTCATGGACATGACTAATGCATGTAAACGTATAAAGAAAAATATAATAACACCCTGTATATGATATTTCTGCAAGCCTTAATACCATGGTGGGTTTAACCTTGGGTAACAATGTCAATATATGACCCAACATATAGTTCGTAAGTTCCAAATTTTCCATTGTTGTATTATTGATATTCAACTATTCTTCCGAAGTGCTAAACATGTTAATAATATTAGTTAATTTTTAAATATTCTAATTGATGGGTGTGTGACATGTGGTATCAGAGCACTAAGGTTATAAAACTAAGGCCTATGGAAAATAAAACGGAATTAACAACAATTGTGTGATGTGCATAGAGAAAAACAAAAGTAAGAAGTAGTTAATATGAGAAGAATGGGGACCATACCACACCAAACAGGGATAGAAGTTGCGACCTTTCCGGAAACCAATCTTGAAGTTTGGGTACAACTAGGAGAAGAGCCACAAAATACCAGTACTGCCATCTTAGAAACAATGCAGGAATTAAAAGAAGAGATGGCTCGGCTATGAAAAGATAATGAATGGATGATGCTGGAATAGGAAAAGATCATGAAGAGTCTGTCAAATAAACAAAATCAACACCAGAAAATTCCCAGTCCTGAACGAGGAAACTTGATTGGAGACCAAGAGTTTCATATTGAGAGAGCAGAAACTGAAGGAGGTGAAGAAAACTAGGAATAAGAATCTAGTAATGTATTAGAACACAACAAGCAAAAGAAAACTGGAACTCCAGGGAGAATTCTGGAAGATAAAACCTCCACTCTTTGATGGTGAACAGGAGGAGGCAGCAGAAGCTTGGCTCATTAACATGAACAAGTATTTCCAGTTGTACGAATATGTTCATAACTTAAAAGATCGATTGGAAATATTTTACTTACAAGGAAAAGCCACCTTGTGATGGGAGGAAGTAAAAACAGTTCGTGGTGTAAACAAACAGAGCATAACTTGGAACAAATTTCTAAAGTATTCTAAGGAAAAATATCTAACTGAAATATTTTATGACAAGAAAGCCAAGGAATTCCATGACTTGCGATTAGGGAAATTAACCATGGACAAGTTTATAACCAAATTCACATCCTTATTGCGATATGTTCCATACATACGGGAAGAAAAGGCTAAGGTGCAGTGGTTTGTCAGCAACTTACCGTTGTTTATGAAAGAGCGCTTTGAGTTAGATAATCCAAAAACCATGGATGAGGTCATACGAAAGGCTCAGGTATGCTACTTGAAAAAAAAGCAGAAAGGGGAAGGAGGAAAGAAGTGGAATGAAAAAAGGGGGAGTAATTTTCATCCGGTCAGAAAACAAATAAATTTGTGCTCAATAAGACTCGTAGAGGACATATGAATAGAAATGTGAATAGAAATCCATCTAGGTTCAAAAGTCCCAGTAAGACTAGGAAAAACGAGCAATCAATAAGGACTGAAGTGGAAATGGCAGCTAGACCACTAGTACAATGCTGGGGATGCGGGGGGGCTCATTATGTTAAAACATGCCCACAACGCAGAGGAACCAATCAGGTAGTGCAGGTTCAAGAAGCATCGACAGTCAGGGAAGTGGCAAGAAGTATTCCAAAAATAAATGCTACTCTTGAGGACCATCAAGTGGAGTACCAACCAACCATGATAGAGTTTGAAGGTAAAATATTCAACCAAACCGTGTCTATTTTAATTGACCCCAGAGCTATCTTAAGTTGCGTTAGCCCAAAAATAGTAGATCAATGCAATCTGGAGGCTGTTAAGTTTAAGAATCAATGGTCAGTAAAATTGGCCACAAGGGCCAAGAGAAGAGTGTTGGCTAAGGTAAAAAATTATTCCCTACAGATAGCAGGTCAGTCCATTTTGGCAGACCTGAATGTGTTACCCCTAGGATCGTATGACATTTTAATCGGTATGGACTAGTTAGAAAAACACTGGTCTCTCCTCAACTGTAAAATTAAAACCATTAAATATATGGACAAGGATGGTAATAGACAAGAGATCCAAGAGATAGTAATACCCTTAAAACTAAGACTCGTGACGGCCTCCCAACAAGCCAAATGTATCTAGAAGGGCCGTCAGATTTATGCAATTCAAGTAGGATACTCGGATTCAAAGGAAAAATCTGCTTCCTTAGAAGATATTCCAGTAGTGAAAAATTTTCCAGATGTATTTCCAGAAGAAATCCTAAGACTTCCACCCAAAAGAGATATAGATTTCACCATTGAATTGGTGCCAGGGGTTGCACCGGTATCTCGAGCCCCTTATTGAATGAGCATACCAAAATTAACAGAACTGAAAATGCAGTTGCAAGAACTACTTGACAAAAAATACATCCGACCAAATGTGTCGCCTTAGGGAGCCCTGAACTTTTTGTTAAAAAGAAGGATGGGACCATGTGAATGTGTATGGACTAGTGTCAACTAAATAAGTTTAACCATTAAAAGCAAGTATCCCCTACCTCGTATAGATGAATTATTTGAACAAGTGAAGGGGGGCACAGTGTTTTCCAAGATCGACCTTCACTCAGGCTACCATTAAATTAGGATCAAAGAAGAAGATATAGCAAAAGCAACCTTCAAAACTCATTATGGGCACTACGAGTTCGTTGTGCTGCCTTTTGGCTTAACCAATGCACTGACAACTTTCATATGCCTTATGAACAATATATTCCACCAATATTTGGACAAGTTCGTGTTAATTTTCATCGATGATATATTGATTTACTCTTAGATGGTGGAAGAATACAAAGATCATCTCCGGATTGTTCTACAAGTTTTAAGGGAACGCCAGCTATATGCCAAGTACAATAAATGTGACTACTTTAAAGAACAGATCCAATATCTTGGTCAGTTCATTACTAAAGATGGAATAGTTGTGGATCTGGAGAAAATAAAGACCATAACGGAGTGGCGAGTACCAAAAGATGTGGCCAATATAAGGTCATTTATGGGCCTGGCTAGATACTATAGGCGATTCATTGAAGGCTTCTCCAGGGTAGCCTATCCTATTACCTCACTTCAAAAGAAGGGCAAGGCTTTTAAATGGAGTTTAGAATGCCAAAACCGTTTTGATCTGCTTAAACAATTACTCACCACAGTGCCTATTTTAAGCATCATTGATCCAAACAAAGATTATGTGGTTTGTACAGATGCTAGCAAGGAAGGCGTAGGTGGCGTGCTAATGCAAGAAGGCAGGGTCATTGCTTACAAATCTAGAAAGCTTAAGGAGCATGAGCAGAGGTACTCAGCCTATGATTTGGAGCTAACAGTAGTTATTCATGCTTTAAAAATGTGGTGATACTACCTAATGGGTAAGAATTTTCTGTTAATGACCGACCATCATAGCTTGACTAACTATTTTAAAAAACCCACTTTGAATGCTAGAGAAGCTTGATGGGTGGATTTCCTAAGCAGACTCGGCTTTGAGATTAAGCACCTAAAAGGAAAAGATAATCATGTCGCAAATGCACTAAGTAGAAAAGCTAATTGTTTATATGAAATATCATTCAGTGAAGTGCAAAACCCATTTAAAGAACAAATCAAGGAGGCATCAATGCAAGACCTAGAGTATCAAACTTTGTGGCAACAAACTAAAATTCCAAGCAACAAAGAACATCAGCTTGGATATGAAATAAATCAAGAAGGTTTGCTGATCTATTAAACAAAGATGTATGTACCCAATATAAAGGCCATTAAAGATTTAATTTTAGATGAGTATCACATGGTTCCATATGTCGGCCATCCCGGATACTAGAAACTGGTAACCGCCCTTAGAAAAGAATATTTTTAGCCAAGCATGTAGAAGGAAGTGGTCGTATATTTGGCCCAATGTTTGGAATGCCAACAAATTAAAATAGAACTCTGTCATCTAGCTAGTTTACTCCACCTATTACCTATTCCAGAATGGAAACTTGAAGTTATTTCCATTGATTTTATAACATGTCTGCCTCGGTCAAGAAAGTAGAACGATTCAATCATGGTGGTTGTGGATAAGATGAGAAAATATGTGGTGAGCACCAGTATTGCAGCAATAATGCTGCAACTCTTGGGGCTTCCTACTTTACATTTATCAACCCAGTAGTTCGTAACAATCTTGGAAGTGACAATGCTGTATGCACAAGTACTAGTTCTTACTGCAGGCTGTCACTTGGTCAGCTGGCGCAAGATCACTAGGAGCTCAAGCCAACTTCTATGAATTCCAAAAGAAGATTTATATGTGATGAAAGAAAGAAAAGCTTACTCTACAAAGGCTACTCTACTTGTAGAAAGAGAAGGAACACTAAAATGTGAAGTAACTCTAGCAAACTCTAATTAACCAGCTAACCCTACTTTTGCATAAAGAGAGATGAAAAACCATAAAATGAATGCCATTACCTACTTAGGAAGTAAAAAAAATCTATTAAATCTATTTCTATAAGGAAATGAGAAAAAACATCTTTTTGGGTTTTTATGTATTTTATGTGAAATTGTCATGCATGTAATTTATTTGTTTGTGGATGTGGCAACGATTAGGTGGCGATGGAGGGTGACTTTGGGATTTTCAGAGGTGTAGGAAGGTGTGGAGGGGTCCTAGGAGGCCTCTGGAAACCTTTTTGAGGCTTTCCCTACAATCGGACTTCAAAAAGTCACCTACAGGAAATTCTACAGGAGGTTGCAGGGGATCTACAGGAGGTCTACAGGAGGATCTACAAGAGGATGTCGCAGGCTATTTTAGAGATTTTAAAGGTGGGAAAATAGTTGGAAAGGGGTAGATGAAGGCTATAAGGATGTTTTAAGGTGTCTGAGATTCATCAAGAAGGATTAGGGAAGAGAATCATGGTTGGATTTGTTCAAGGGATGAGAGGAAAGTTTATGAGAAAAGTGTAGAAAATTAGGGCAGGTTTATGAGGGGCTGTGAATGACCTATGGAACATATAGCAAAGAGAGATGGTGATGGCTGATTTATTGAGTTATTATGAGTAGAGATGTACTTCAAGAGAGCTGCAAATATAACTCTGAAACTGAGCAAGCAAAGAAACTAGTTGCACCAAAAAACAGGATTGTATCTCATGTTAACCTAAATTCTGATCTAGGAAAATAAAATGCTGAACAATTTTATATGGAAAGGAAAACATGGAAAGAGATTTATTGTATAAATATAAATGAGCATGGAAAAATGGATCTCAAGTAAAGCATTAACCTCTAAATCAAACAATAACAGCAGAAATTGCATGGAGAAGGCAAAACTATGTTTTTGTGGTAGCAAGAGGGTTTTGACCTCATCTCATGGTCCCAAAGGGAGGAAAGGAGGTCAAGGCTCTGTTGATAGCCTTTTTGTATATTTATCCTAACACTATTTGACCTACTTCAACAAATTGAGATGGAAATAGCTATGTAAATCACCAAAAGCAACCTATTCTAACCAGGAAAGAAATCTATCTAACTGCAACTAATTCATAAACTGCAACAAAACATATAAATACAAAACACGAGGTGCTAGGAAGATTGGGTTAGGCCCTCCAAGAGCTTCAGCTCTCTGAGGTAACTCAGTGTTGGCTCAGAAAAGATTTCATCTTCATTATCAAAATAATAGTCACATTACATGAAATTGTCCACAAAAGTAAGCTCGAAATGAGTTGAACAAAAGCTGCAAAAAAAAGTGCAAAAATTTGAATAACATCCAACAACCTAATGAGGCCCTAGGCATCTCTACTTATACAACTGGAGCTCCTGACAACTCCCCTAAAATCAAGGAGGCTTGGCTCCCAAGACTTGAGATAGACGGCAATTATTCTTCACTTGCTCGGCTATCTCTTTCATGCATTGATGTGGCTGCTTGTGCTCTGAGCTTTCTGAAGGAGGATTCGAAGGAGGGAGTCATAAATGAGGGGGACACCCTCCTACAAATCCTGTCCCTTGTCTTCTTTGAATATTTGTTGTCAAATGCTCATTAAACCTTTGACTTTATCTCCAAAATTGACCAAAAATTTGCATTAAGCACACATTAGACTTCAAGGCATAATGACCAACCCAACTTACCCTAGTAGAATAAATATAATAAAAAACATGCAATAAACTAATGAGAATGGTGGATTAAGCTAAGTTAGGAGGCAAAATGAGCCCATATAATTACCCATTTCTGGGGCTCGTCATCACCCCCCTACTGAATGTGTTGCTCATCCTCTGAGAAACTAGTTCATCTCTCCATCTTTGATGGCCCTGATGGCCTCCCTGACATCCCATGCTTCTCATGTGAGATCCTCTTCTTTATCATGGAATCCTGCCTTTCTGTTCACCTCTTCCCATTACTGTTGTTCTTCTTCCTCTTTTCTGCCCTCTAGCAGTCCTAACAGCAGTGGGGGACTTAGTTTGAGGCCAATCCAATTGACTTTCAAACTCTACATAGAGTGCTTGTATAGTGGTACTCTCCTTAATGCTTCTTTCATCCTTGTTGGGTAGTGATACTCCCTTATCTTCAAGTTGTGTCATAGTGTATTCCACCTCCTCATACAAGCATGAATACAATCATCTCCAAGTAATCTTTCCATGTCCTCAAAATGTGCAATGCCCTGAGCCTGATCATTGATATACTTAGGGGCACTTTTAGGATTATTTGTAAGTAGCTGGTGTGTACTGATGAGAGCCATGGGGTCAGATGGCTCAGCTCTGATCATTATGGGTTCATTTTTCTCTTTTTCCATCAAATTTTTTTATTTTTGTTGCCCTTTTCTCCTCATGATTCATCCATGAGGCCATGGCCATTAGCTACATGTCCCCTAGCCTAGCATTGGGATCACATAGGTTCATCTCATTGAGGGCCATGTTATGCAAATAAAATTATGTTATCTTTGCCTTGTATTCTACTCAACTTTGGTCACATAGGTCCATGAACTATCTGTAATCCTGAAAAGGCATTGTGCCTCTCTATGCCAATGTCTTGATCTGAAACTGTAGCCACTAGTCTTTGAGGTATACTACATATGATTTTGCTGGTGTTCTGCAATGTAGTGCCTCCATAGACCAGCTGGCCATGCATGGCAATTGTGTCTCCTTTTCTTGCAGCTGTCTTCTTAGCAACTCATTTTTTGCTTCCAAGTGAGTTCTTGTGATTGCCTCTCTATTTCTTACAGCACTCTCCCTGCCCATCTCTTTAAGTTGGTTCTCCATGTGGCCAATATCCTCTACCCCCTTGGATTTGGCAATTTGCATCCATTTATGGCTCCTTATCCTTTCTTTCTCCAACTCAAAGAAAAGTGGGACTGCAAATTTCCGTGGAATGATTTCCCCCCCTCAAGAATATTGTAGTAAGAGCCCAAACTAGGCTAGGGGTCAAGTTCTTAAGTCTTTGTTGTTTCCTCCTTTCCTTTTGGTTGTTCTTCCACCCTTTTCTCAAGTTTTTCGATCTCCTGTAGCTTAATTAGGGTCTCCTGTAGAACAGTCTATGCCTCCTGTAGAACTATTTTTGAGTCCTATAGTTGCACTCTTTCCTTCCAAGTGGAAGATCTGGGAGTTCCTCCTTCATAGGTGATGGGGGTTTTAGAAGGGGATTCTTCCCCTTTGACAGTGGGTGAATCTTCAATTATAATGGGCACTGTTGAAGATGGTTGTGGTTTTCCTGTTTTCATCCTTGTGCTTTTTCGAGCCCTAAAATACATTGATGTTTTCTTCTTCCTCTTTGGTTTTGGTTTCATTGGGGTGCTAAGGGTAGTGAGGGAAACTGCTGTCTCTCTTTCTAAGGTCTTAGGAGACACTTCTGTCTTTTCTGCCCCTTTTTCCTCTCCTTTTTTCTTCTCTATCTCTGCTGGTTTTGTTTCCTCTTGCTTGGTTTTGGTTTATTCCTCCTCTATTTTGATTTCCTCCTTCTCCCCTTCTTGTTCCTCAGTTCCCTCCCTTTCTCCCTCTTGTTTCTCTTCCTCCTCACTATAAGAAGGACTGAGATCATATGTGAGGGCCTTTATATCATCTTCTTCTGTCCTGTTTCTGAAGACTTCCCATGCTATGGGGATTGTGAAGGTATGGAGGGCTTCTTCCACTAATATTTTAATTAACCCATGGTGATCCAATTGATCTGGACCTCCTACCTTCAACTTAATGCTGGAGTCTATGAGGGACTGCAGGAGAAAATAGGGGATGTTGAGTTTCTGGGGTGTTGGAGTGTCCATGCCATATCTCAACTCATGGAGAAGTCTAAAATGGTAGCCATAAACTATGCTATACCTCCCTTCACAGGAAATATATTTGATAATTTGGTAATTGACCTCATCCCAAGGGTAAGGTATGCTTATCCTTCCAATGCCATTTTTGTCTTCTACAGGATGTTCATTGGGTTGGAAGAAGTTTTTCTTGGTAGATTGTCCAATTGGCTTTTCATATTTGCTCCAAGGTAATCCAAGAGGAAGGGTGGTAGCCCTACTGATAAATTCTGGGGTGATTTCCATGGAAAGACCTCTAAAAGTAATAGTGGCATGGGTCCTTGAGTGAGGGACTAAAGAAAGGGAAAACTCCTGAGCCACTTCTTCATCAAACCCTCGTAATTTCTCAAAAAATGGCATCCAATTTGCTCTGGTGAAAATGGCTATTGCTTCGGGATGTTCATGGAGCCTGGTTGAATTTGTGGGCTCCTTCCTCATGAATCCCTCTATCATTGTGCTTGTACCGCTAACTGTGGTTTTTTAAGAAACAGGGAGATTTTTTTATGAAATTCCCCTACTTTTTCAGGCTTAATTCTTCCTTAAAATTGCATCATTCCTTGCACATATTAATATCCTAGGTGGGTTTGTACAGAGCTTACCTCTTCAAGTTTGAATTTGAGTGAAACCCCGTGTTTTCTCTTGAAGAACTGCTTACTGCCCCTCCTATAGAACTGGATGTAGGTTCTCCTGTAGAACCTGTTACTACTCCTGTAGAACCCAATAATGCTCCTGTAGAACACCGATAGGAGGAGGAGCACTGAAAATGACAGAGATGGTTTCGAGGCTATGGAGGTGGTATAGAGCTTGTTGCAGCTACGGGAACAATGATGAAATGGAAACAAAGGTGGTGGAGGAGTTTGAGGAGGAGTACTTATGTCTATTTTGAGATATTTCCAGCGATGATGTGAGTTGGAAAAATTGGTACGTTGCCATTACTCGGACCATTGGTCCCCACTGTTGTGTCATCATGACTCCTCATGAATTTTTCCCACAATCACTTCCCATCATTTGCATTGGAGTTTATACACCTGCCACTACCCGTCTTTTGGATTTTCTGTCAGTTGACTAGGCACACGTGTGGTGGGATCTCCGGATGAGCACAGTCAAACTAGATGAGGGTGGCCAGTTAACTTGCCACCTTTCTGGTTTAACCCTAACCATCTCATTTGTTCATGCAATATTTGAATTATACAGATGCAACAGAGGAGAGGGTTAGACACTTACCTACATGTTGAATGTTTGTGCTGCGGTGTTGCTTGGTTCTGTTGTTGCTGCATGCTTGGATTTTAGTGTTGCATGCATGTATCCCTTTTGCTATATGCTTTTTTCTCCTTGATATGTGGCTTGTTTGTTTTGTACAGGTACACTTTGACTAAATCTGGCTTTGGACATCCTCTACATTCTTGTGGCTGCACCTATTTTGTTGCTGGAACTTGATTTAAAGGGGATTAGCTGCTTCTCCCTCTAGAATTTTTAGTTGATTCTTGCACTGGGGGCTGTGAGGATGCTACTAGAGATACTGATGGTGTTGGAGAAGGATTTGGTAAACTGCAGGTGAGTTTTGGAGGTTTTGTTCTTTTTATTTCCTTATTTTTTTTTTAAACTAGTTTCTGTGTTCTTTTTCCTGCAAGAAGGAAAGAAATCAATGGAAATGAGGTGGTGCAGGTGTGGGATGGAGGGTTAGGATGGTGGATAGCTATAGGATGGCCTACATGCTCTTTATGAAAATTCCCAGCTCCTCAAACTATTTTTAAATTCCATTTTGATCTCTATGTGATTTCTACAAGAGCCTCCTGTAGAACACACAGGGCCTCCTGTAGGATACACAACCTTTAAAAAAAACACAGAGAGGTGGAAGAAAGGTCAGGAGTGATGGAGAAGAGTGTAGAGGATGTGTTATAGGCTTTGTGGCATATCCTTTTTCTTCCTGTGGTCCACCTGTAACCTGCAATGCATTTTAAAAGTCAACTTCCTCTTCCTGTTTCTCTATTTTTTTTTGAAAAGACAACTGGGGTGCCTCTAGGAGGTTTTCACCCTACTTACCTGCCCTGGGTGCCTCCAAGGGAGGTTTTCACCCAGGGATCTTATTTTCTCTCTTTTTTTGTTTTTGTCATCATTGGGCTGCCTCAAAAGAGGTTTCCAACCCAATGATGGGACTCAAGCGCCTCATAGAGGTTTTCCTTTGAGTCCTTATTATTTTTTATTTTTCTTCAGTGAATGGGTGGAGTGGAGGCTGAGACTTGCTCCACTACCAGCACTGTCTTATTCAGATCTTCAATGAACTCTTGCTTGGAGAGGGGCTTCTTGTAAATTTTCAACCTATGCCCATTAACAAGCATGGGGATGGCTTCCTCATCAATGGTTCTGATCAGAACTGAACCATTGTCATTGCATTTCTCTATAGTGTAGGGTCCCAACCATCTTGTCCTCAACTTGCCTTTGAAGTCTTTATATATTGAGTCATAGAGTAGCGCCTAATATCCTTCTTGGAATTGCTTCTCCTTGATATTTTTGTAATGCCATATCTTCCTCTGAAGCTGGATTACCTCTGTGTGGAGAAGGGCCTGTAATTTTTGTTCATCCAATCCATTGGTTGTGCCCATGTAGTCTCCATATTGTTATTATTGTGCCCCATAGAAGCCCACTATTCTTATTGTTGTGTCGTTATATTATTATTGTTATGTTGGCTTTGATTATATTATGACCCCTTAGACTCCTATATATAGAAAGGAGGTCTTGTAATTTGTATCATCCAAGAATTGTTCATTTGTGTAATGTAAAGGAGGTTCCCCCCTCGAAGAGGCTGAATTCTAAGACATTTATATTTCTTTTCTATCTTTTGGTGAGCTGGTTTCATAATAGGCTTAGAGGATGGCTGCAAACCTCTATGCTCCTTTGTCCTCTTGGACAACTGGAAACAAATTTTGCAATGAGTGACAACATTGACTCCAACTGGGGATAGTGCCTTGCTGGGAAGGTGTTGAGAACCTGCAGACCAATATCCTTCACCATTAGGCATGGATTCAAAAAATATAATGCACTTATACAACCATAAAATCTCCATGAAACTTTATTAATAAGGATTCCTTTCCTCATCAAACTGAAATGGAGAAAAATAAATTCTAGCAACTAGAAATTAAATACTTAGCTAGGGAGATTATTTATGTACAACTCCTATATATGTATAGGGCATTAATTCAACTAAGTCAGGTCAACTCTCCAATGGTACCAGGTCATCATTTGGGTGCTAGACCTAATTCCTCCATGCTACTGAAATTTAAGAATCACAACCAACATGCACCAGGAAAAATCTTTGGACACAAATTTTGATATGTGTCCCCACCCCAGTAGTTAATGATCAGCTCTTTTAGGTTCCTCCATGAAACTTATAATGGGGCTGTGTTCTTAAAAATGAGTGGCTAACATGTGCATGCACCCCATAAGAGCTTCAAACCAAAGGTTTGACACATACCTTGGAATGAATGTATATTGTTGCAAGCCAAAGAAAGATACCATGTAGTTAGCTACTAGACCATGAAAACAATGAGGAAAATTGGTAGTTGTCTCCCTTTCTTGAAAAATTTCTAGGGACGAATATTTATATAATAGGAAACCACAAACGTTTCTTGGCTCTTAAACTTTGGGCTCTTCTTGAAAAATTTGTCATTGGAAGCCCTCTCTCCACTTTCTTATAAGTAGATTCCCTTGACAATCCGTGACCATCTCATCCTCCTGTGAATCATATGAATCATAAATTGGAGGAGGTTCTTTAACGTTTTCTCCGGGTGAAGCATGTGAATTGTAAACTGGAGCCTCTACTTTCTATGCATCTTCCTGTGACTGGGAATGTTGTAATTCTACATCACTCGAATTCCCATTAGAGACATACTCATCATAGAAAGGAGAATCATTAAATTCGGCTGAATAAGATCTCTGAGGGTTTATTTGCAGCTCGATGGTGTTTCCTTATTTGTTTTCTTGATCATTGAGTAATGCTTCTTGATGTGAGTAGATATCTTCTTAGAATGGAGTCTTACAAACATCTTCAGCAAGATTTTTAAGCCCCTATAATACTAGTGTATTCCCCCATTATTGTTGTCATTGTAGCCCCTTATTGTTATCGTTGTGCCCATGTTGTCCCCATATCGCTATTATTGTGACCCATAGAAGCCCACTATTGTTATTTTTGTGCCCTTTCATTATTATTTTTATGTCAGCTCTAATTATATTGTGACCCCTTACACTCCTATATATAGAAAGGAGGTTTTTTCATTTGAATCATCCAAGAATTGTTCTTTTGTTTAATTTAAAGGAGGTTTCCCCCTCGAAGAGGCTAATTGTGAAGTTGTTGATCTATCTCTTCTTCTATTTTGTGATCTAGTTGCATAACATTTGGTATCAGAGCTTTGGATTCTAGGGTTTCGCTACTTCGAACAGGTCATCATGGAATTTTCGCTATAAAGTTTTTCCTATGAAGCTTCAAAAGCTAAAATTAAAACCCATTTGAGCTGCAAGCTTGGTGAACATTGTGTACGAGGTTTAGATCTTGTACCACTATATTTTTGGAGATATGTTCCCAAGAAGTTATGGTTTTTGTAGGATCCAAAATTCGATCTCGAACAGGTGACCTTGGGAAAATGATCATAACTTTCTCTCTGAACATCAGATTAAAATTTAGTAAAAATTGAAAAAAATAGGACGGAGTTTAGTTTGTTGGGTATTGTTTTCAGGGCCGAAGGTCAAAATAGTGACACATGGAATGTCGTACAAGTTAGCTCTACTGAACTAGTCTGTAATCAGGTCATCATGGGAGATTTGCAATAAATATTTCTTGGAGAATCTAATATTGATCATAATTTTAGGGTTGGAAAGAGAACTCATAG
Source organism: Pinus taeda (assembly GCA_000404065.3). Classification (NCBI taxonomy): domain Eukaryota; kingdom Viridiplantae; phylum Streptophyta; class Pinopsida; order Pinales; family Pinaceae; genus Pinus; species Pinus taeda. The sequence continues at coordinate 66,258 of APFE030331039.1, read as the reverse complement.
GGATACCACAGGACAAAATTTCAGACCTTCGAGATCCAAAATTACATAGATAGATCAGATTCAATATCAAGCTCCTACAAAGTGAAAAAGACGATGTGTAGTTTTTTTTTAAATTGCATAAGTTTTGTTTGAGAAAATAGTTTGAATTGATTCAAAGGGAATTGTGAAGAGTAATTATCATTAATTGATTATTTGAAGAAAGAAAATGGAAAGACATAGTAAGCAACCCAGAATCTCTACTATGACATATGAAGAAGAGGAAGAAATGCAACATGATATATCAAAATTCCAAGACCAAGTGCAACAAATTTCGCTCTCACAAAAAGTAACTAAAGCTAAAATGGATGGTTTAAAGAATGGAGTGGAAGCTAATATGGATAGCATGGAAGATAAGATGGATGGTATAGAAGCAAAACT
>APFE030331039.1:21116-36482 GCA_000404065.3 Pinus taeda | reverse complement strand
ACATTATCATAATCACGATCACAACAAAATTACCAGACATCATAAGGTCTATGTTAAGAGAACTCCCTTTATCCATGGACAACATGCACAACATTGAGAACAACAGTTCCCAATGTAAGCAATGCATCGAATGCCTCACACCCATTCACTTTACCTTTCCTATTAGTTTTCTCATGATTTTCCTGCCACTGTCCATTGACACCAATGGACCCAACCATTCCAACCGAATGTCATAATATTTCCTTCAGTTTCCCTTATACATACACTGAGCTTCATCCAAGTCTTACATTACATGTTGGGTTTCATTCAGCTCTCCCTAAGCTCCATTAACTTCCTCCTTCCCAACCAATTCCCAAGACCAACAAAACACACAAGGAAAAAAAAAGAAATAAACAAGAAAACCATGAAAAACCAATAACAATATGAAACCACAAACAAAGTGTTATGGCCATACACTAGACATAAACGAAACGACAAATCAAGCAAAAAAAAGTCACAAAAGAATAAAAGAACAAACAAGAAACAATACCATGATTGAATCCCCATGGCTCCCAAGCTTCCAATGGAAATATCAACCTGATCCTTCTTCAAGATTTCATAGAAGTCTCTTTTCCATGCAATCCTCGACATCCTACTTCCATAGACACACACCTACCAATGTATAAATAAATATAACAATATCTGGGTTACCTTACCTTATTGTATTAGGCAAGTTGCCTTGTAACTAAACACATCCATGCCATCTTTCAAGGGACTCCAATTCCCTAGACAGATCTAGTCATAACTATAAACCAAATTTTATACCTGTCAAATACATGTTCATGAACCTATCACATATCCACATGATGACAGAAAAAATCAAGGTTAAGAGGACTTCTTGTATTCATGCAAAGCATTCATTCATTTGGAATTGCAGCTTCCAAATGTAGCAAAAGGAATTCTCACCCAATTCCTTTATTTTACCATTTTACCTTTTTGAAATCGAATCTTACTATGTATTATCACATCACCCAACTATTAGTTATATAAAAACGTCAACTATTACCTTGTCACGCTAATACCAAGCGTGTTTCACTGCAACTGTTCACACATGTCAGTGACATGTTCCAAAGATCAATACATCATGTATATTAATATCATCCTTTACCAAGATGAACGTTCATGTCATAATCTACAATCAACTTACAATCATTAATCATAATACTACAACTAGCACCCATTTGCATTCAAGTGCATATCAATTGTCTCAGCACATAACGTGTTAGTACAATCATCTTGAAACAAGATCATTCCTTCATGTAATCTTATAGGCACATACTCATATCATGCAAGTAATCAAACATTCATACAATAGATAGAATACATAATGGACACCAAACACTTAAACACCAAATAACGACATAATCAAACATTAAAACACCAAATAGATGACATAAGTAAACTCATACCTTAATGTATCTCAGGGGAGGCTATCTTGTCTGAAAAATCAATCTAGATTAGCATGATAACTTCACAACACATTAACTACAACATAAATAAGGTCATGATATCCATAACAATAACTAGCTATCATGTTTTCATCATAAATTCATAAACATTTGACATTCATGCATAATAATCACATTTGCACAGTCAGTGTTAATTAGTACAACACAATGTCACAAATATGTCATCTCATGCCTGAATATCATAATCATAACCATCTTCATAGGAAAATCTAATTTATCATGATACATATAACATCAACATCTCAACTACAATGACCATAATCATCAAGGATATGACCACAATGCATACAACAACAAGTAACTATTATTCATGACTATCTAACACGTGCATATGACTACATTGATCAACTAGCATTTATCATACATGTAACCAAAATAATAATAGAATGACAAGCATATATGTAACCCTTATGCTTATAACAACCATTAACCACATACCTACATGCCAAACATATACACCTAAATGAAGATCTTCTCTCACCCCAAAGTCTAGTTCCACAACTCCACTTTAATGATATGCATCTTCTACTCTATCTCAACCAACACATCAACATCATAACATCAAACAACATCATGATGACACAAACTACAAACAATGACCTCACAATTCATGTTTGACCTACTATAAATGCATAACTATAACCATGGAAATGCATGCATAACAACATATAGACACTGTCATGCATACCAAATGAATATACAACTAACATGCATTCATGACTAAAGCACACCCAACAACAAAAACATCAACTCCTACATGTCAACACAATTGTAACAATGGTCACTACCATGCATACATAACTAGCATTTGCACCACATGTTGCAAAGAAAACGTCGTAAGGCAATGGTATAAGAAACAATAATATAGAAGAAATAAGTCAACATTTTATGTAATTTTGTTTCTTTACTAGTGTTTCTTTTTTATCATAAACTGGGCTCTATTGTCTAACAAATCATCTTCATTGATTTTTACACTTCATTGATAAAGTACAGAATCAGAGTCCTAGCAAAGTTGAGATTTATACCTTATTATCTTAAACTTGTGGTTATGTTGTTGATGATTCAAGCCATTTTAACAAAAACAAAGTTGAGATTTATAACTTATTATCTTAAACTTGTGGTTATGTTGTTGATGATTCAAGCCATTTCAACAAAAACAATTTGAGTGGAATGTAAACTCCCATTTAGAATAATCTCCAGTCTAAGTTCCTATATATCCATTAAGTCAATCCTATATCAAAGTATGCACTTCAATGGTTACGAAGTACAAAATTGTTTCAAATAAAAGGAGAAAATACAAACATAGACTTACAAAATTTCCTGATTTTCTGATTGTGGAAGGATAATTGAAGCATACTTCATTGCAACCCAAGGGGCAGATTTTTCAAGAAGAAGAAAAAAAAAAGTGGGGGATGGGGGTTCCTTGACCCCACACACTCTTTAATTGCAGAACAGAGTTTGGCATCACCAACTCTTGCCTACCATATTCATCAATAGGTGCATCATAGTCGTAATGGTGGTAAAGTATGGACCTCAGCTTGTCTGGCCAAATACATAAGAAATTTTTATTAATACCAAAAAATAGATGATTTAGAGAATCATGAATAAAGAATGATTTAGGCCCTTTCAACCTAGTGCGGGGTCAATATATAAGAAGGAAACTCTTCCCTTAAAGCATAGATCTCTCCATTGTTGCATATATGTTTTACTCTTCCCTGTGATGGCATGGGGTTTCCAAAGGCTTTCCTGAGCCTTACACGGAAGGATTTTTATGGTACGATGGACACTGGCAATATTTGGTGTTGTAGGGAAACCCCACTCAAGAAGCTGGCTTGTTGGATCTTCAGGGAAACAAGGAAATCCATATTGCTTTTCACAGAGGATCATCCCGCCAGACTGCAGTGAACTGCCACCAATCGCTTCTAGTGATTTCTTCGACCAGCTTGCAAGGAACTCTGGTTTTCGCTTCAAATTTCCGTCTTTACATTATATTCACATTTACATGGTATATAGATGAGAAAACCTTGCATATTTTGTCTTTATTGGTTTGGAATCATGGTTTTAAATCTTAAAAATAGATTTTTCTATTAAAAACTAATTATTTCTTGTATTTTTTAAAGACGGGTTGATTTAGACATGTCTAGTCCTGGTTTGACCGGTTCCAGTTTGAAACCCGATTTATTAAGTGGACTGGTCCAGTGACTAGTTCCGGTTTTTAAAAATATGGTTGAGAAGGATTTCAATTACTGCTTGTGGTTTAAGGAATCATGGAAATGGGACGTACCACAGAAACTCAAATGCTTTTGTTGGTTGGCAATACACAGCCACATCCTTACTTGGAAGAATCTTCAACAAAGGGGCTTTATTGGTCCAGGTATTTCTCTGATGTGCAAGCGGGGGAATGAAGATGTTGATCATTTGTTGCTTCAATGTGCATTTGTTACGACAGTCTGGGAGGGGGTTCTGGATGCTTTATGTATTGTTCTGGATGCTTTTACATTATTTAGTCAATTTGGAGGAGTTGGAATGCACTAATTTGTTAACAGAAAGTTGCAATTGTGTAGGAAGTTATCATTAAGTCTGGTGCCTGTGTTGCGGAAATAAAGTCGACTAAAAAATTCAGATTCCTAGGTATCTGGAAGGACTTTCCTGTGGGTTTTTTTGATGGGGCATGCTTGCACAGAAAATGTGATTCCGGTGCAGTCATTCTATTGGAGTCAGACAACTTTTACCATTTATGTTGGGAGGGAAGTCACGGGACCAACAATAGAGCTGAAATTATCGCTTTATGGGGTGTCCTCATAGGAGCGAAATGGTTGGGACTAGAGAGCTTATTTGGAGATGCTAAGGGCATAATTGATTGGGTCAAGAATTACATTCTATTGGAGTCAAACAACTATTACCATTTATGTTGGTAGGGAGGTCATGGGACCAACAATAGAGCTGAAATTATCACTTTATGGGGTGTTCTCATAGGAGCGAAATGGCTGGGACTAGAGAGCTTATTTGGAGATGCTAAGGGCATAATTGGTTGGGTCAAGAATTACACTATGTTTAATCCTCCTATTTTATCAAATTGGATGAGGCGGATTCAACACCTGGTAAGTACTTTCCAACAGATAGATTTTGGTCATATATACAGGGAACAAAACTAGATTGTCGATCTACTTTCAAAGCAAGGCATCATAAAGGAACCTGGTAAGATTCATTTCACAACTTTTATTCAAGATGTAATGAAAAATGTTGAATGCATTAATTTTACTTAGGAGGCCACTGATGATATGATCTGGAAACATAAGAGAAATTATGCTATGGGTATTTTGAGGGTTAAGATGTTGGATACACATGTTGTAAATTTGTGTGTTTTTTGGACAATATGATCTGGAAACATAAGAGAAATTATGCTATGGGTATTTTGGGGGTTAAGATGTTGGATACACATGTTGTAAATTTGTGTGTTTTTTGGGACAATACGTAGTTTAGTTTAATTTGATATAGATGAATATAGGGTAGATCACAGAGAGAAACTCTAAAACAGAAAGGAAATAGACATGAGAGATTTAGGAGACATGAAATTTTTTTATAGACAGATACAAGATCATGCACAAGAAACAGAAAATCTTACCGATAAGAAAAGCTATGCTATAGGTATTTTGGGGGTTAAAATGTTGGATACACATGTTGTAAATTTGTGTCTTTTGGACAATATGTAGTTTAATTTGATATGGATGAATATAAGGTAGATCACAGAAAGAATCTCTAAAACAATAGAAAGAAAATAGACATAAGAGATATAAAAAAAATCTTATAGATAGATACCAGATCATGTAATCTCTTTTTGTTTTAATAAAAAGAATGAAAAAAAATCTGAACACCTCCACGATTACATTGGACATTATTACTGACTCATTTTCTTCGTACTCAACTGAAGGGACATCATCTTTCATACCCTGAGAACTACAACATAATTTCACGTCTTTGGTCTGTCACATAATTTCCGGCACTGGTTGCTTGACCTTTTCCATCTGTTGTTTCAACAATTTGCCGCAAAACATTTGCCTAGGGAACTACAAGAAAATACACCCCAAAGTGAATTTGTGCAGGCCATCTTTGCAGGACTGAAAGGGGTCGGTGTAATTTCGACATTGCTATTCTTGATTGAATGATCTTCATCTTCTGTCGAATCGGTAACATTATTGCCAGAGTTTTTCTCTATACAAAGCTCGGGAAACGAGTTGGATGGGGCCAAACCTTCAGCTCAGGAACCACATGGGATTGGGGGGTGTCATTGAATGATGGGCTAACTAGATCAAGGCTATTAGAATTGGTTTCCAGAATTAATGATGACGATTTGGGACTTGCAGAGGGCTCTAAGGTACCACTCATAGGAAAGAATTCAGCATCGTGTGTATTCAATTCAATTATATCCCCATCCTAGTAGTCATTCATATTTTCTCGCTGTAGAGAACCCTCAAAGACTTCAATCGATTCTCTGTTTAAATGAGAGAGATTCCAACTGAAATAGCTCGCAATTTCTTTGGGGGATGCTGATGAGTACCACTCTGTGTTTATATACACTGTAACCCTGTGGGGTTTTTGAATAGCTTCTACGGCTATATATCTCCTATGTAGTAGTGGAAAGCGTATTCACATGCAGCATTTGTTGGCAATGATCACTGAGATCATCGATGGATAACTCTACTAAAACTAATTCTAGTAACATGATTTTTAAATCAAATACTACTTGATAATCTCAGATATGGCATTTGAATAAAATGGTGTGTGGCAGTGGAATCATGTATTTATGGTGTGCACAGGAAACTGCAACTACAAACATTGAATATGTGTAGAGAAAAGTAGGGTTTCGCCTTTTTCTATCAACAGGTAGGGTTTGTTGAGAAGAGAAAATGTGTTGAGTGGCGTTGCACTAAGAGGGATTGTTGGCATTGAACGTTGATTGCGTAGTTGTTGCATACACGACCATGAAATTTATGTAAGCAAAGAAATTGGGAAATGCAGTGGGGTTTTAGAGATATGTGATGTCTGTACGTATAAACTCTTTGAACAACAGTAACAAAATGCAGAAATTCCATCTAAAAATAATAAGTAGAAACTTGAAATTCTGGCTAGAATAAAGAGTAAACCTTGTTGGACTACGTTTTTGGGCTGACTCTCCAATTGCGATACAACCCTAGCATTCACAGGCTGCTATAGAAAATGTTTGTGGCTCTCGTAAGGACAAACAAGACAAATATTGGTGAATATTGAAAAGAACCAAATGACGATATGGCCATTCTTGACTACATTTAAAATATAAGAAAGTCATAAATTAGAAGAGAATCTTATAAAAAAGAATGACCAAAGTAAATGAATGAACTCTAAAACCGAATACCACTTGAGAAACATCAAAAGGCTCAATTCTTGTCCAAAGACAATAACACTAGAGAAAGATCCATAATCACTGCTTGAGCTACTTGAGCTACTGGATTCTAACTGTTGTCGTCTCTTTCTCAATATCAACACTAGGGAAGTTTTTTGGAGGCATCTCATCTCCACCAACATCAACAGATTCATCGCCAACGTCACAACCTACACATGTACATATGCTTACATGAACAACAGTAACGAAACACATAAATTCCATCTAAAAAGAATAAATAGAAACTTGAAATTCTGGCTAGAATAAAGAGTAAACCTTGTTGAACTACGTTTGTGGGATGACTCTCCAATTGTGATACAACCCTAGCATTCACACGCTGCTACAGAAAATGTTAGTAGCTCTCGTAAGGACAAACAAACCAAATATTGGTGAACATTGAAAAGAACCAAATGACAATATGGCCATCCTTGACTGCATTTAAAATATAAGACAGTCATAACACTAGGATAGCATACCACAGGATTAGGAAGCCTTGCTGAAGCCTGGGTATTTCTAGTGCCTTCGCCTATCTCTTTGAGGCAATTGAAAACAAGGTTCTGTAGCTCCCATAAATAATCATCATCAAAAGCATCAATATCAACTTCGATTTCCTCCTCATTCTAACTTAGACCAATGTGCTTCCTTAAAAATGTAATTATGGGTACTGCCACCTCATCTGGTTATTGTTCAAGATCCTGACAAAGCTTCTTATTTTCGTTAAATGACATCGGGTGTTTGCATTTTTCAACCTTCGATTTCTGTTGACTTGGTACATCTGAGAGAGGAGAAAAATTTGGAGGTTGCACCTTTGGCTCATTTCTTGTTTTCGTAATTTTGTTACTATGTTGTTACTTCTTGGTTGGAATAAGTTGAACATCCTAAGTTAATTTTCTATAAAATTTATCTCTAGCCAAATCCCCTGTAACCTCCAACGCATAAGGGTAATCAGGAAGCATATTGTATGAAGTCCTAGCTCATACCTTTTTAGATATTTTCATGATGGAATTCCTGTTGAGGTTGTTCTGAAATTGGTATCTCTCATGAGTTATTATAAGGAGAGAGGCCATTCAATGTATGAGCCAGGGCTTTCTCTTCCGCCAGAAGAAAGAAACCCTTGCCAAACGTAAAAACCCTTGTATGAGCCAGGGCTTTCTCTTCTGCCAGAAGAAAGAAACCCTTGCCAAACGTAAAAACCCTTGCCAACTGTTCCAAGAGCAAAGGAAAATACTCCTATGGGCGGAACAGAGCGTATGAGCGCCCAGTTAATGTTCTTGAAATTACATATGCTTACATGAACAACAGTAACGAAATGCAGAAATTCCATCTAAAAAGAATAAATAGAAACTTGAAATTCTGGCTAGAATAAAGAGTAAACCTTGTTGAACTACGTTTGTGGGCTGACTCTCCAATTGTGATACAACCCTAGCATTCACAGGCTGCTACAGAAAATGTCAATGGCTCTCATAAGGACAAACAAACCAAATATTGGTGAACATTGAAAAGAACCAAATGATGATATGGCCATTCTTGACTACATTTAAAATATAAGACAGTCATAGCACTAGGACAACATACCGTAGGATTAGAAAGCCTTGTTGAAGCCTGGGTATTTCTGGTGCCTTCGCCTATCTCTTTGAGGCAATTGAAAACAAGGTTTTGTAGCTCCCATAAATAATCATCATCAAAAGCATCAATATCAACTTCGATTTCCTCCTCATTTTGACTTAGACCAATGTGCTTCCTTAAGAATGTAATTATGGGTACCGCCATCTCATCTAGTAATTGTTCAAGATCCTGATAAAGATTTTTCTTTTCGTTAAATGACATCGGGTGTTTGCATTTACCATGTAGTCATAGAACAGCAAGTTGCCATATGGCAAAATAGAGTACCCACGCAAACTGACAAGATTCCGATGTTTGATACTTCCAACAGTCTCTAACTCAATTTTGATTCTTGAATTCCTGCAAGCTTTGTGGATAGTGTGTGTATAGTCTTTTAATAGCAACTGGCTTGCAGTTCTTAAGATCACATCCGTAAAATGTGCTCATAGCACCATTGCCAATTTTAAATTTCTCATTCAAATTTTCGGTCATTCTCATTGTATCATCATACATGTATAGGGCCATATCCATGTGCAATATTACAAGCCTTGGAGAACCTGGTCAGGACATGCTAGAATCTTTTAACAAGAGGCATAGATATTGATGGTAAGATGATAGCTTTACTATGAGAAATAACAAATTTGAAATGAGGCATAATACCTGGACCCGTTTTGCTTGATGACCCTTTAGTGAATGGTTTATGTTGATTTGAAAGGTAGAGAGAGATGGTGATTACACACACTAATATCACTGAACCCAATGAGATGCAAACAATAGCTGTTGTTGACACAGAAGCTGTCCATTTACACAATCAATAAATAACACTATCAATATAATCTAAAGGATATTTAATACAAATCTATGGAATCTGATTTGTAATATCTAGTTTTTTTTCACCTTTTGGTTGTCTGGCAGATATCCCACAAAGTGATCCAATCCAATAACCACAGAGACCTAGATTTCCAAAAAAACTGAGGCAAAAATCGTTCCCATCAGATAAAATGTATAGACTTGACAATATCAAGAAGAAAACCGAATTTGATCTAGAAATAAAATGTGTTCATTATATCTACACCTTTCTGGGGTAAACCTTGTAAAGTTCTGTGTGACAGGAATATTCCCAGACAAATTGTTGTAGGAGAGGTTTCTGTAAAACGAATTGATCATTTCCAGTATGAATAACTACGAGTTGATATACGAGGATTATTTCCTCTGTAATTTCACGATGAAATGAACAAAAAATAACACCAATTCAGGCAAATTCTTACAGAGTGGTAAGGCTAAAGCAGTTGGTCAACTGCCATGGCATCTCCCCTGATAAACTGTTGTTATTCAGTATCATGTATATTATCCATTTACAGAGTTATTTTCAGAATAATTGTGAAGGTATTAATAAATTATAATTTAGGGATCACTCCAAGGAACTTACAGTGAGACCAAATTCTGTAGTTGTCCAAGTTCTGAAGGAATAGGACCCGATAATTGGTTGGCAGAAAGGTCCCTGCATTGAAAAAATACCGCACTATGTCACTGTTTTGATGAAGTGGCTAGGGCACACCAGAAAGAGATGTAGAAAGAACTAGAAAATAGAACTAGTTCACAAGCTACACAAATCAAATACTAAGGACTTACATATCTCCGATACTTCTCAAGTTTCCCAAGTCTGTAGGGAGAAACCCACTCAGTTTATTTCCACTCAAGTTCCTTGAATTCATAATCCAATAGAAATCATGGGATTAATATAACTCTCACCCATTAAGCTTTTCATAATCCAATGGGGTTAAAAATAAATATAACTTTCACACATAAAACTTGTAGCTTAATAATTCAAAAACTTTTCTACATACAAGACTTACAATTTTAATAGATGTTCCATGTTCCCAATAGATCTCGGGATAGGTCCAGATATATTATTGTTAGAAATGTCCCTAAAAATTCACATCACATCACATGGCACTAAAAATGTAAGGACTACCCTTTCAGCTATTATGTTTTTAGATATAGTTCTAAAAGGGAACCTTAGAAGCCTTAACCAAGACATTAGAATAACTAAAACTCACAATCTGTCTAAATTTATAATATGCCCCAGCTCTACAGGAATTGTTCCCATGACATTGTTAGAGGACAGATTTCTGTAAAAGCAGCAACGTTATCAATTAGACATATTGAATATGCTTAATGCAATTCAATAGCTCATTATGTTATAGGTCAATTTAGAATATGGCCCAGGATTACTTACAGATAAGTTAGCCTGTTAAGTTTTTGAAATTCCAAAGGAATAGTTCCATTCAAACGGTTGCCATGCACATTGCTATAGGACAAAGGACAATGAAGGCACAGCGTTAATATTGTTAGCCAATGGGAAATTATGCTCCGCAAATTCATCACTTGGCTTGAAGATTATATCACTTACAAGAAAATGAGAGCAACACATGAACTAATATTCTCTGGGAACGGAACTTCAAGTTGATTTCTGGCAATATTTCTATCTCAAAAAAAATACAACCTTGGAATGTTAAATACTTACAACAAGAATCCAAAAGATATCATAGATTAATGTTTATTGTATGGGAGATTTCAAGATATTTCTATCATTTTTATCTCCACTTTCTAGAAAAAGGTTTGGACACAAACTTACAATTCGAACAGCTATTCCAAATTCCCCAGCTCCGGTGGAATTTGCCCAGTCAGTTGATTGTTATTTAGCTTCCTGCATATGCATACAACCGTTGACTATCAAAGAGCTATTTCTTATCATGCACGTCCAATTTCCATTTCTTACATATCAATCATCACAAAATATGTGATTGGAATCTCTTACAGGTATCCCAACTTTGTCATGTTCCCCACTTCTGGCGGAATAGATCCCGTGAGATTATTACTGTGTAAATATCTGAGTAGTGCAAAAGAAAGAACAACAGAATCAGCTTCTTGAAAATTGAACATGAAGGAAATTTATAGTCAAAAAGTAATGGACTTTCACAAACCCAGATGGGAACAATTCGAGCATTAACTATGCAAGCAACTCACAGTTTATCAGTGTAAGTCAAGTTGCCTAGAATCGGAGGAATTGTTCTAGTAAGATGATTATCACTCAAATCCCTGTAATAAATATTAAATGTATCAGTACACTAAATCTTACACCATAATTACATAATAAAGTTTTTGCCAAACGTCACAAAAAATTTATCAATGAATGAAGGAATATTGATTGATTCTGCATAAGAAATATATTGACAATATCCAAATCATTATGGATTCTTATTGATCTAGGCTTCCATGCAATTAAATGTACAAGATTATACTTTAATCCGATTACAGGAAAATTTTGGACAAGTTGAGATCCAGAAAACACTGTATTTACAGAACACTAAGAGCCTACATGAGACCAATTACTTCAGGTATCCTTCCGGTTAGCTTGTTTCCTTGTAATGACCTAGGATAACCACTTTAAAATTAGGGTAGGACAACTAAAGCAACCAAATTAATGATGTCGGTTGAATAGTGCATACCATGCAATGAATTGCATTACTTAGACAAACTGCATAATCTCATATCCTTGCCTATTCAACACAAAATTCCTGATACTAGAACATAGTTCAGTCCTAGAAATATCTCCACTTACAGAGTAGCCACTTGTAGAAACCCAATATTGAAGGGGATATCTCCGGTAAGTTGATTGTATGATAAGTCCCTGATAAGAATACCAACCCCAATTCAGCAAGTAATTGAGATCACGAGTCTTGCATCAAACCATACATTTACACCTATTTGTTCATTTAAAATCCAGTTAGGAAAATTAGAAAACATACAAAACTGCATAGCTTGTAAAGTTGCCAATATTCTCAGGAATGGTCCCTGACAAGTTGTTTCCTCGCACATCACTGCATAAAAGAGATCAAAGTATTTGATTAGAAACATTTAAGCTACCACGAAGAATCGTTTAGGTAAAATCCATTAATGCATTGAAAACGTTGCATCGAGATACATAAATTTAAAGATAAATGCTCTGTGACCGCCGAATCCTGCTTCTTCTTTTCATTAAATTACATCGGGTGTTTGCATTTTTCAACCTTCGGTTTCTACTGACTTCGTACATCTGAGAGAGGAGTAGAATTTGGAGGTTGCACCTTTGGCTTATTTCTTGTTTCTATAATTTTGTTACTATGATGTTACTTCTTTGTTGGAATAAGTTGAACATCCCGATACTTCTTTGTTGGAATAAGTTGAACATCCTGAGTTAATTTTCTATAAACTTCTTCTCCAGCCAAATCCCCCGTAACCTCCAACGCATAAGGGTAATCAGGAAGCATATTGTATGAAGTCATAGCTCATACCCTTTTAGATATTTTCATGATAGAATTCCTGTTGAGGTTGTTCTGAAATTGGTATCGCTCACGAGTTAGTATAAGGAGAGAGGCCATTCAATGTATGAGCCAGGGCTTTCTCTTCTACTAGAAGAAAGAAACCCTTTCCAAATGTAAACCCTTGTATGAGCCAAGTCTTTCCCTTCTGCCAGAAGAAAGAAACCCTTGCTAAACATAAAAACCCTTGCCAATCATTCCAAGAGCAAAGGCAAGTACTCCTATGGGTGGAACAGAGCGTACGAGCGCCCAGTTAATGTTCTTGAAATTAAGGGGTGTTTCTTGATATTGGTGGCTCCGCGGGCCAAACCAAGGCGCCTCCTCCGGTCTTTTACCTGAAGCCATTTTATCAGATCCTGGGCTGTGTTCCATTGCTCGGCCTCGACCCGCCATCTATGCGCCTGACCTGTGCTACTCATATCGGCAACCCATTTTATTAGGTTAAATTTGCACTATCAATTTGGTTAACGCAGGCGGTTATTATATGAAACTGTATCAATCTGATGGTACACCTTTCTCCAATAGTCTAACACTTGATCCGACGGTGTAGAACGATGAAGAGTGGAAAATAGGGGAGTTGATTTCAGAGGGAACGCCTTACAGCGTAACAAGCACATAGACAACCTACATGCACGCATGACAAACACATTCCACCCATCCATTCCAAGTATTGAACTTGGCTCTGATACCACTCTATAACACCCTCCTCCCATATTTACCCAAGATAACGGGTCCACTAGAGTAAACATGTGACAAGAGGCTACTATGATATGATTCAACCTCCTATATCACCTTAAGGAATTGGAATCGACAAACCAAAACCCTTAATGACTTACCTATTAGGTGTTATAGGACACCCAAGGGCTAAACCACCCTTATGGGTGCCCAGACCCTAAATTAAACCTCTTTTTTCAGTGCCCTGATCTCCTAGAGGCTGGTAAAACATTGCCTGATTTCCACTGAAACCCTCCATTCACATGCATGATGCCTACAAGGGAGGGAATGCAGTATTTTTCACCTAGTTTTGCACTTGTGACAACACGGTTTAAGCCACTTTTTTCGGGCTAGGATCCAGACTTCTGCCCAGAACTTAATGAAACTTTCTAGAACCATGAATGACACAAGTACAAAGTCTTCCAAACAAATCTTAGATAAAAACTTGACCTAAGAAGGCCTAGACATGACATACATTCTGTCAAACATATCATGAACATGAAATCTACAGGTCATAAATACACATATGAACATAGGGGTCGCATACTTATATGAGATTTGTAAGGAAGCATTGATTCCTCATCAAAACAATTGCATTATCATCTATTAGGTCATACATTCATCATTCATTAATTTACTAATCAAAAGATGATGATATCCATAACCAAAGTCTATCATAAACCTTGCTTATAACCAACATGTAACCAGCATAATAACAAGGATTGCACAAACATAAAAACCACATATGAACCAATATATTTACACATAAAATACCAAGGAGAAAGAGCTCTTATTAATGAATGCATAAGCCAACCAGGTCCAGGACTTCCACAAACCACGAGACCATAGATTAGCTTAATCAAATCTTTCTTTCAGCCAATCACCCCCATGTCATATTTCAAGCATGAATGTGGGACTCACAACAAAACTAATCCAAGTTTCCTCAGGCTTTACCTCTATCCCCATCAAATTACCAGGCCTTAAACAAGCATGGATGCCACTGGATTTATTGTTGGGTTGTGTTATATTCTTTCCATGACTAGCCTAAGTAGTTTACGGGGGAATTAGAGGGGGGACGGAGCCCCCCCTTCATTGCAGTGATTATGCAATGGAGGCGTCACAGGGGGGTTTGAGGGGGACAATTAGCCCCCCTCTACGGGGTCTAGGCTAGAGCCCCAGGGAAATTTTTTTTGGACCCTATATTAGGTTGGGCAGACCTACCTATGGTTTTGTGCATGTTTTTTGCACATGGTTTTGGACGCGATGGTTTTTGGTCCATGGTATTGGATGCTTTGGCATGTATAAATATGTATTGTAACATTGAAAGGAACATAATGAAAAATCAATCTGGTAGTATCGGTTTTGGGATCCAAGGGAAACTCTCTGTGTATATGTGTTTTATGTGTTATGCTCTCGCATTGTTTATTTTCTGTGTTTAAGAATTCATATGCGGGTAATTTTTGTACAGGGTTAAAACCAACATTTGGTAACAAAGTTGTTTTGGCTTCAAGGCGACACCTTTGTTGCTGAGTAGTTTTGCTTGGGGCTATGGTAGACCCTATTCAGTGGGAGATCTGCAGGATCGATTCTGGTGGTGAAAGAAAATGGTGAGTAATGGAACGATAGATATCAAGAAATTTAATGGTCAGAGTTTTGAGTTGTGGAAACTCAAGATGGAGGATTTGTTGGTGGATAAAGATCAGTGGATCATGGTAGATCTGGGTACTAAACCAACGGGAGTGTTTGATGAAGAATGGAA
>APFE030331039.1:0-11750 GCA_000404065.3 Pinus taeda | reverse complement strand
TAGATAGATAGATAGATAGAGAGAGAGAGAGAGAGAGAGAGAGAGAGAGATATGAGCGATCTGATGGATGGACCCGATAACATCATAAACCATATTATATGGATCTTGAGATCCGTCAAACACCATTTTTCAATGTATTTTCATTGTTTCGTTTATTAAACAAAATGCGAAGGATGAAGGCCGATGCGATAAGCCGAACTCGAAAGGGTTCGTGAAATGAAATGTATATTGTTTCAAGTCTGGAGGAAAGCCATTTTTAATGTATTTCGCAATTTTTCATGTATTTCCAAAATACAAAGGGACGGGCCATTTTGGCATGCGATGGCGACCTATAGGCAGACCCAATAGGGGAATAAGGTGGATTTAAGGAATTTTGAATTCTGATACACTGAATTTTTGCAGATTTTCTCCTTTTAAAATACATTTTCCTGTGTAAAACAGAAAAGCGACTGTGTTTGGGATTCTGAAGGATTTCAAGGGGATGAGGCACTCTTACGTTACAGAATAGGTGGTCACCTCCTCTCTATGCGTTAAGCAATGATTGTATAATGCTGGAAGAGGGATTCGAAGTGGATAGAGGCTGGGGAGACTAAGAGCCGAGAATCTGAAATGAACAGGCAGCACAGCTTTGGCTTCAAAGCCACATATAGAGAGAAAAGCGAAGCAGGTAGTATTGTAGGCAAATTCCGAGACAGAGTTAGACAAAGACAACGAGTATTAAGGGAGTCTGTGTACTCAGAGAATACTTGAGAGGTTCAAGTAAAACTCTTATTATGTCATTCTGTTGTGTGTAAGGCTCAAATTGAGCTCACTGTTGTAAAAAGAACTCTGCTTGAAGACATAATAGAGAGGCCACCACTGAAGGCTGGACCAGGAGATGTAGCCCAGGAGTATTGGGTGAACTCGTCACTAGATTTGTTGTGTTATGTGTTGTCTATTATGTTTTGTTTACTACTTCATTGTCTGTGCATTTCACAATCTTATCAATCCATTGCATAAAATGACATAGACAAATCCATGCACATAAGTCTGTGATACCTTATTATTGTCTTAGATCTCATTTTTAGATCAAGAGGTATGGACTGGTAAGAAACCCTCTCTTTCACATCTGAGGGTATTTGGATGTGATGCATATGTACATGTTGCGAAGGAGAAAAGAACCAAGTTGGATAGTAAATCTGAAAAGTGCATCTCTATTGGGTATAAGGATGGTTTAAAGGGTTATAAGCTTTGGAACCCAATAATAAGGAAGATTGTGTACAACTGAGATGTGGTGTTCAGAGAGGTGAAAGATGTTATTAAACATGAAGTCTCATCAAAGGAACCTAAGAAGATAGAGTTTGAGTTAAAGGAGGAAGAATCAAACTCTACAACAAAAGAGGAATCAAAAGATGAAGAGCCATAAACTCCGGTTGTGAGAAGATTAGTTCGAGAAAGAAGACAACTAGAAAGGTATAGTCCTTCTTCTTTCTATTCAAATTTTTCTTTATCTATTTCTAATGACGATCCCAGAACTGTGAACGAAGCAGTAGATTCAGAGGATGACAAACTCTGGAAAGAGGCCATGGTTGATGAAATGGCATCTTTGCACAAAAATGAGGCTTGGGATCTGGTGGAGTTGTCGACTGGAAGGAAACCCATTGGCCGCAAATGGGTGTTCAAGAAGAAGACAAATGCAGAAGGAAAGGTGGAGAAATACAAAGCTCGGTTGGTAGCAAAAGGTTATTCTCAGGTGCCGAGAATTGCTTTTGGTGATATTTTTTCTCCTGTTGCCAAGGTAGCTTATATTATATTACTTTTATCTATTGCTGTTGCTTTTGATTTTGAGGTAGAACAGATGGATGTGAAGACAACATTTCTTCACAGGGATCTAGAAGAGGAGATCTAAATGAAGCAACCTGAAGGCTTTGCAGTGAATGGTAAGAAAGAACTGGTATGCATGTTAAAGAAGTCTCTGTATGGGTTAAAAAAATCACCAAGGATGTGGTATCAGAAATTTGATACATTTATACGGGGACTTGGCTTCACCATAAGCAAAGCAGATCACTGTGTGTATTTTAAATTAATTAGTATCCGCATTATTTATCTGGTCTTGTATATGGATGATATGTTGTTGGTTGGAAATGACAAAGAAATTATCCAAGATTTGAAGACCCAATTGTCCTCCAAATTCGACATGAAATATCTTGGTGCTGCAAACCATATTTTGGGCAGGGAAATTAAAAGAGATCAGGCAAAAAGGAAGCTCTAGTTAAATCATAGGAAGTATGTCGAAACAATACTGCAGAGGTTTAATATTCAAGATAGTAAACCGGTGAAGGTTCCTATTCCCGTTGGTGTAAAGTTATATGCTAAACAGTGTCCCAAGACAAAAGAAGAGGAAGAGGACATGTCCCATGTTCCATATGCAAGGGCAGTTGGTACCCTGATGTATGTGATGGTCTATATTAGACCAAACATTGCACATGTAGTAAGAGTATTGAGTAGGTTTATGTCAAAACCAGGAAAGGAGCATTGGATAGCAGTGAAGCGGGTTTTTAGGTATTTGCATGGCACTAGTGATAATGGTTCGTGCTATCAAGGAAGACCAGGATTGGACAGGGTTTTGGATATCTGTAGCTTTGTTGATGCAGACTGGGTTAGATATCTAGATCAGAGAAGATCTACAAGTGGGTATGTTTTTAACCTATTTGGAGGTGCAGTCAGCTGGATGAGTAAGAAACAATCTGTAGTGGCATTATCAACTACAGAGGTAGAATACATGACAACCACTCATGTAAGCAAGGAAGTAGTTTGGTTGCAGAGATTATGTTCAAGTATGGGGTTAGTACAGGGAGCTCTAAGGATAGACTATGACAACCAAAGTGCAATTTTCTTGGCAAAGAACCCTGCTCATCATTCAAAGACAAAGCACTTTGATGTTCAGTATCACTTTGTGAGGGATATGATAGAAGACAAAATTGTGTTGTTGATAAAGGTGGACACTTTGAAGAATACTGCAGATGCATTGACAAAATCTGTGAGCTCTGAGAATTCATCTTGGTGTAGAGAAATAATAGGCATTTCAGGGCTGGATAAATGACTAAGCTCTCCTATGCCCCCCTGTGGAAAGAAGACAACAAGTGGGATAATGGTGGGTTGTGTTATATTCTTTCCACGACTAGCCTACATAGTTTACGGAGGGGTTAGAGGGTGGGCGGAGCCCCCCTTTCGTTGTGCTGACTGTGTAGTGGGGGGGTCATAGGGGGGGTGGCAGCCCAACCTGTACGAGGGGTTTGAGGGGGGCAGATAGCCCCCCTCTACGGGGTCTGGGGCAGCGCCTTGGGGAAAAAAAATTTGGACCCTATATTAGGTTGGGTGAACCTACTTATGCTTTTGTGCATGGTTTTCACACATGGTTTTGGATGCGATATTTTTCGGTCCATGGTCTTGGATGCTTCAGCATGTATAAATATGTATTATAACACTGAAAGGAATATAATGAAAAATCAATCTGGTAGTTCCGATTTTGGGATCCTGGGGAAAATCTCTGTGCATATGTGTTTTATGTGTTATGCTCTCGCATTATTTATTTTCTGTGTTTTAGAATTCATATGCAGGTAATTTCTATACGGGGTTAAAACCTACATTTATCCACCTACACTATGAAGAATTTTTCTACCTCCTAGTCTTTAGGCTTTACCATATATCCCGCCATTCATTGGTTAATGATTCCTAGGCCTAATTGAGACTCCACCCTCCAGGATTTATTGTATATCCCACCATTCACCATTCGAAGATTCCTAGGCTTGCTCGAGGGCACACACCTTTAGGCTTTACTGTATATCTTTCCATTCACCGATCGAGGATTTCTAGGCCCACTGAGGTACACAAAATCTGGCTTTACTGCAATCCCACCTTCTCTGGTCTAGGGATTCCTAGACCTTGTGTTCTTCTTCAGATACCACCTCACTTAGTTTCGAAACCATCCGATAATATAATGAACCTATCAGACCATGGCTATTTGGAAATGGAAAGGCAAGGCTAAAAATAACTGTCACACCTAGAAAAATCCATGCCAATGACAATGAGAGAACCAAATACTCACATGCATGTACCATGCATGCCAAATCTATCAAGGAAATCACATTGATTCCTACAAGTAATCTTGTTGTAATTGTTTGATCCTTCTCTTCCTTGCTTGATCTTTGCTTCCCTTTGCCTTCTTTTTCCTTCCTTTACTTTCCTTGATCCAATGCTAGAGTGCTCCAAAAATGCTCTAAGTGTCCAAGAGCGAGAGAGATAGAGAATAGAGAGAGCTCCAAAAGTGAACTGACAAAAGCTACCAATTGATCCTCATAAGCCTTTTTATCAATGAGGCCTCTAATTTCTTCAATTTTCCATTATTTTCCTTCATTTTCCCCCTCACATGCAATTTGTAACCTTTCACCTTCCTTTTCTCCTAATTTCCTTTATTTTGATAAATAAAATTTTCACCTTCCTTTCCAATTTCCTTTAGCCATAATAAACCAAATGAGTGTCCACTAGGATGCCTTTCCCAACATTTAGCTCGAAATACGTATCCCACGACCATGGTCTTATTTTTTCTTTATTAACTTTATTACATGGTTTTTTGACCAAGGTTGTTACACTTTCATAAGGGTGTAGTGGAGGTGGAAGAAACATATGTGTACATTTTGTGCACCAAACTCTCTTTAAATAATACTTGCTGGTTCAAAAATATTTGGAAATTGAAGGTCCCTGTAAAGATCACACTCTTCAGTTGGTTGGTCTAGCACAACAAAACACTGACCTGGGAGAACCTTCGTAAGAGGGGTATTCATGGGTCAGGCTGGTGCTCACTATGTCAAAATTCCACTAAGACAATCCAACATATTCCATTGGAGTGCTCCACTGCATCACAGGTATGGCACTGGACATTACAATTTTTTCACTTTCCTGTTTAAAATTCTTCTCTATTGAAAAGTGTCTTTGTTTGTGGATTGAGAGGGGGGGGGGGAACACCAGGCCACTCCTCTTTACATTTTTTGGGAAATAAGGCATTCTAGGAATGGATACTTTTTTTATGGTATCCCTATCAACATCCACAGGATGTGTACCAACATTGAGATTTGGATGGACACAAAGATAGTCAACATTCATAGGGATAAATATTTATCGTTCTGTCTCATTCCTCCTTGCATACGATTTCCTATAGGGTACTTTGATGGAGCTGCACACAAAAAAAATATGTGGTTGTGGAGTTTGGATAAGGATATGTAACAGGAATCAATACAAAATATCTTTGCATGGAGGCACCAATACTAACATGAGGGCGAAGATTTTGGCTTTAAGGGGACTACTATGGTTTTCCAAGGAACTGTTTCTGAGTTATATCCATGTATATGGGGACTCTAAGACCCTCACCAATGGTGTGTTGGGGAAAACATATCTCTCTCCCCCTAATATTGAAGGTTGGCTCACAAACAATCCTTTGATAACATCTATTTTCAACACATTTTCGTGGAGTCAAATATTGTTGTTGATTCACTGTTGAAAAAGGGTCTTAACGAGGCTACAAGTTATATGCATTTTCAATATCTAGAGACAACATTGTTAGAGTTGAGGGCTCAATCTATAGAAATTAATGTGTAGATTCTAAATTGCTCATGAAATTTTCTAAATCACAAGACTATAAGCTACTATACTCATCTGCGGAAGTAAATTCACGATTGAGAACACAAACCATTAACATGAATCAAGATTTAACACACATACACAAAGATTTATCTAGGGGAAAGCAACTACTCAAAACCCCTTACTATTTGTATTCCATTAATCAAAGAATCTGGATGAATACAATATGCTCTATTCAAGCTTGACCTCAACCTGCACCTGTATCTTCTATCCGCTGCTTGACTGACTGATCTTGGTCAATACTTAGCCAAAATTTTGATCCTCCAAGCCCCTATTTCCTTGCGATGTTCCCTTGGGAATTCAACCCCTAATAATTAGGGAATTCACCAATTTGGATTGTGCAATTCATATAGGTCCTTCTTTGACTTCATGCATGAATTGTACAACTTTTACTAGTTTACAATTGATAGTACACTTCCCTTGAACTCCAATCTCAACTGGGAACTCGAATTATGTGCATGCATGAGTTAATTTAGGCTGATCGATAAGTTAACTAGATGATTACTCAGTGTGAAAAACGTTACACACCCTTGTCACTCAATGTGGAAAAAAATTACACACCCTTGACTGAACCTCCACTAGTTCTACTAACAGTGAGAAATAGTTACACTAACAATAACCCAAATTAACTAAAATAGATTGATATATATTAGAAATCAATCATGTATCATTGGAATCAAGTGTCTCCAACTCAAATTTACTGAGTTAACTGACTGACAAGAGCCATCTCACCTTAGTTAACTACCTCCAAGTATTTTACTGAAATTGAAATTGAAATGTTCTTCTAATTTAATCAAGGAAAAATTAAATTAGGAATTTCTTACTACATTTTCAACACTCCCTCTCAGCAAGAAAGAGATTATCAGACACCCCAATCCTACTTCTATGGAACTCAATTTTTCCTCTTAACAATACCTTTGTCAAATTATCTGCATCTTGTTCCTTTGTTGGAATGTACTACAAAAACATAATCTGCCTCTGCACACAATCTCGTAGATGGTGATACCGGATGTTGATATGCTTGGATGGATCATGAAATACTAGATTCTCATAGAGTTTGATGCAACTCTGATTTTCATAGTAAATGGTTGTAGGATCCATCTTCTGACCAAATAACCCAACAAGAATCTTTCTCATCCAGATATCCTCACATGTTGCTTGACTTGCAGCCATGTACTCTACTTTTGATGAGTTGAGTGCCACAGATCTCTACTTCGTGATGTACCAAGAAACTTTTGTTGACCCAACACTAAAAATTCCTCCTGAATTTCTCTTCTTGTCTTATGGATCCCTACCCAATCTACATCTATGAAGCCTTGCAACTTCACTCCCTCTGCCCATTTGTACCAAACACCAAACTGACTAGTGCCTTTGAAATATATTAACACATGCTTTGCTGCCTTCCAATACAGTTTGGTTGGCTCAACCATGGCTTGACTAAGCTATTTAACTCCATAAAACATGTTTGGTCATGTTCCCACAAGCTTCTAAAAAATGGTAGCCTACACTTCCTCACATGAAGTGGCATCCTCTTTCCTCCAGTTTCCTTCTAGAGTTTCCATGGGTTTTTTTCTCGCCATGTGAAACTTCTTCAATATCTCGTTGGCATACTTTCCCTGAGAGACAAACAGTTCCCCATCTCCTTGCCATACTTCCAAACTAAGGAAATAGTGCATGAGTCCCATTTCCTTCATCTCGAACTCTCTTGCAAGGTATGTTGGGTGTGGAGCCTGATTATCTTCTGTATTCAAAGGTTTCAGCTGGATGTATACCCCAGGAAGATTGTACACCCCTCCACGCGAGGTGTGGGGGGGCTAATCCCCCCCAACTGGGGGGTCCAGGGGCTAGTGGTCCCCCGATGATAAAAACAGATGTAAAATTTCCTTGTAAAAGTATAGTAATTTCTAGTCAATCTGGGCCTTTCATTAGGTGGATGATCTGATGGTAGAAGTTATGTTTACTTGAGGGTTTTTTTCCCTAGAAGGCAACTCCTCACTATATATGAGGGAATTGTATTGCGTCTATGTATATCTGTATTTTGAGTGAGGAAGAGAGAAGAGATTGAGAGCGAAGAGGGAGTTACAGTGGATCTGCTGTAGATTGTATCTCTTCAGTTTGCTGGATAATATAAAAAGAAGGACTGGTTGTTTCTCCGTGGACGTAGCCCAAACTGGGTGAACCATGTATATCTGTGTCTCTCTTATTTTATGCTTTTTCTGTGTTTATATTTCTGCAATATTTTATGTGTTTCATTGCTCTGTAATATATAATTTTCTAACAACTCGTGTCAGAGCCGAAGGTCTATTTGGCTGATAAACTCGCAGGAGAGAAGGGTTCCTAGTTCGAGTGGGAGTAATGGCAGAAGATGGTAGGTTTAGGGTTGAAAAATTCAACGGCCAAAACTACCAGCTGTGGAAGATGCAGATGGAAGATTATCTGTATCAGAGAGATATGTACCTACCATTGAGTGGAAAGACAAAGAAGTCGACGAGTATGACAGACACAGAATGGAATATTCTCGACAGAAAGGCACTTGGAACAATACGGCTATGCCTAGCGGCGTCGGTAGCGTTTAATATTTTAAAGGAAACGACAATAGAGGGTTTAAATTTCGACATTGGCCAAACTATATGAAAAAACCTCAGCCTCAAATAAGGTATTTCTTATGAAGTGTTGATTTAATATGAAGATGTCAGGAAGTGGATATGTGTAGACCATTTAAATGATTTTAATACAGTTACAAGTCAGTTAAGTTCTGTAGGGGCAACTTTTGATGATGAATTTAGGGCTCTATTATTTCTGTGTTCATTGCCAGAAAATTGGAATGGTTTAGTTATGGCCATTAGTAACTCTGTTTCTGGATCTAGTACTTTAAAGTTTGATGATGTTGTCGGTGCAATCCTTAGTGAGGAAATGTGACCGAAAAG
The DNA here is from genome assembly GCA_000404065.3 of Pinus taeda. Taxonomy (NCBI): domain Eukaryota; kingdom Viridiplantae; phylum Streptophyta; class Pinopsida; order Pinales; family Pinaceae; genus Pinus; species Pinus taeda. Next base: position 3,147 of record APFE030331039.1, on the reverse strand, counting down.
CTCCGGTGAGACATTAGGTAATGCTTTGACTGCAGAGACTAGGGGAAGCAAAATGGAAATAGGAAAGAGCCCAGGATATCACAATAAGTCAAGAAAAGGCAGATCCAAGTGCAGGTTGGGGATAGTGTGCTAGAAATGCAGGAAGAAAGGACACCTAAATAAAGATTGCAAGTCTCAAAAGGCAAAAGAAGGAGATGCACAGCAAGAAACTAATCATGAAGCAAATGTAACAGGTGATGTGTTGCAAGATGCTTTGATTCTTTCATTAGAAAATATTATTGATGCCTAGGTGGTAGATTCAGTAGCCTCATTCCATGCCACACCTAATAGGAAACATTTTTATGACTATGTTCAAGGAGATTTTGGACAGGTTCGATTGGGTGATGATAAACCCTGTAAAATCATTGGAATGGGTACAATTTTCATAAAACAACATAATGGAAATCAATGACTATTGAAGGAGGTAAGACATGTTCCAGATCTGAAGAAAAATCTGATTTCAACAAGGCAATTGGGAGGTGAAGGTTGTGTAACTACTTTCACAGATAAAACCTGGAAGGTCACTAAAGTATCACTGGTAATAGCGAAAGGAGGAAATGTTGGTACATTGTATTTATGCAATGGTATTTCTAATTTTGTTAATGCTTTAACCTCTACAGGAGAAGATATGGCATTGTGGCATCACAGGCTCGGGCACATGAGTGAGAAGGGGATGCAGATTCTTCACTCAAAAAATTTGTTGCCAGGTTTGAAGCATGTTGATTTAAATTTTTGTGAGAATTGTGTTTATAGAAAACAGAAGAGAGTCAGATTCCTTAGAGTTGGGAAAGAAAAGAAGAGCGAAAAATTAGAGCTTGTGCATACAGATGTATAGGGACCTGCTCAGGTATTATCTCTTGGTGGCTCTCGTTATTATGTTACTTTTATTTATGATGCAACGCAAAAAACCTGGATTTATTGTATTTGAAATAAATCTAATGTATCTGGTACTTTCAAGAAATGGAAAGCTTTGGTTGAAAATGAGACAGGAAAAAGGTTGAAGTGTCTCAGATCAGATAATGGAGGTGAATATTGCAGCAAGGAGTTTGATAGGTACTGTTCAGAGAATGGAATTCACATAGAGAATATAGTTCTGGGAACACCACAAAAAAATGGTGTGTCAGAAAGGATGAATAGGACAATCATGGAGCGTGCAAGGTGCATGAGATTGCATGCAGGATTGCCTTTACAATTTTGGGCAGATGCTGTAGATATTGTTGTTTATCTAATAAACAGAGGGCCTTCAAGTTCCTTGGATGGTGGTATTCCAGAGAAGGCATGGACAGGTAAAAAGGTAACTACTCTTTTCTAAAGACTTTTGGTTGTGAAGCCTTTGTCCACATTAATAAAGAAAATAGAACAAAGCATGAGGAAAAAATCAAAGAAATATACGTTTATTGGATATGGTGTTAATGATTTTGGTTATCGCTTATATGATTATGAAAAACACAAAATCATTAGGAGCAGAGATGTCATATTTAATGAAAAGGTTTTGTATAAGGATCATCTGCAGGAAAAGAAACAGGAAAAAGAAAATAGAGAATACACAGTGCTTGACGCGATCACAGAAAAATTGATGGTGCCTGAAAATCATAATTATCAACAGCCAGAATAACGACCACAACAACAAGAAGCACTTCAAACACCTGAAAGTGGTGTTAGAAGATCTACCAGGATGAGTAGACCCTCTGAACAATACTCTCCTTCATTATATTATGTATTTTTGACTGATTATGGTGAACTAGAATTTTATGAAGAAGCAGTGCAGGTAGAAACTAGGAAGAAGTGGGAGCAAGTCATGAAAGAAGAGATGGACTCCTTAGCACATAACTAGACTTGGGACTTAGTCAGGTTGCCTGCAGGTAAAACAACATTGCAAAATAAATGGGTTTACAAGTTGAAGGAAGAAGATGGAGGTAGGAAAAGGTACAAAGCTAGACTTGTGGTGAAGGGGTTTTCACAAAAGAAAGGTATTGATTTTGATGAAATATTTTCTCCTGTTGTTAAAATGACTTCAATCATAACTATTTTAAGTCTAGTAGTAGCTGAAGGTTTGCATCTTGAGAAGTTAGATGTAAAGATAGCCTTTATCCATGGGGATTTGGAGGAAGAGATATATATTCAGCAACCACAAGGATATGAGGTAAAAGGGAATGAGAAACTAGTGTGCAGGTTGAAGAAGAGCTTGTATGGCTTAAAACAGGCTCCAAGGCAGTGGCATCTAAAATGATAAGTTTATGTCAGAACAAGGTTATACTAGATGTCACTCTGATCATTGTGTTTATCTCAAAAGGCAAAATGATGGCAGCTATATTATATTGTTATTGTATGTAGATGACATGCTTGTTGTAGGTTCTAACATACAGGAAATAAATGTGCTCAAAAGAAAATTGGCAAACTCATTTGCAATGAATGATTTGGGTGCTGCAAAACAAATCCTTGGTATGAGAATAACTAGAGACAGGAAGAATCACAAACTAACATTGTGTCAAAATGAGTCCATAGAAAAGGTGTTGAAAAGGTTTAATATGCAGAATGCAAAACTAGTTAGTATACCTTTGGCTAGCCATTTCAAATTAAGTAAGGAGGAGTGTCCCAAGACTCAGGAAGAAATGGCTCATATGTCTAAATTTCCATATGCATTAGCAGTTGGAAGCTTAATGTATGTAATGGTTTGCACAAGGCCTGATATTGCACATGCAGTGGGAACTGTAAGTAGGTACATGATCAATCCAAGAAAAAAACATTGGATGGCGATGAAGTGGATTCTTAGGTATTTGAGAGGTACCACAAATCAAGCATTATGATTTGGTGGTTCAAACATTTCTCTACAGGGATATGCTGATGCAGATATGGTAGGTGACAGAGATAACATGAGGAGGACTATAGGATATGTATTTACTGTAGGTGGAACAACTGTCAGTTGGGTTTCAAAAATGCAAAGTGTTGTTGCACGTTCAACAACAAAAGTGGAGTATGTTGCTGCTACAAAGGCTAGTAAAGAAATGATTTGGTTACAAAGGTTTCTGGATGAATTGGGTAAGAAGCAAGAGTTGGGTAGGTTATACAGTGACAACTAGAGTGCCATACATCTTGCAAAGAACTTTG